>JAVGWX010000008.1:35028036-35283036 GCA_036924085.1 Ariolimax columbianus | reverse complement strand
GTCGCACAAGATACAGAGCTTTATAGCAGAGGAAACACAGAAACTCATTGAAGAAAAGAAACAACTAAAACAAGAAGTCAGGGGTCCAACACAGCAAATAAAATGTGCGCAAGAAATGTTAGAAGTAAAATAAAAGACAAAAGAAGATGCATAGTGGAAACTTGTAGGGATATAGAAAACCTACAGCAACAAGGCAGGGGGGGGGGGGGGATGCTTTTAAGGCGATAAGAACACTGACAAGGGAATTCCGTCCGGTTCCACGTGTCATAAATGACATTTAATACCGATAAAACACAATCTCAGCCTAAATTTACAGTGGGTGGTGAGGAAATAGATCTTCTTCTTCTTCTTCTTCTGCGTACGCAGTCAGACAGTAACCATTATTTTTTCGAAAAAAGCGGCGGTCATCCTGAGGCTCTCGCCACTGCCATAGAGCTTGTCTTGCAGTTCCACTGGTAATGGCCACATCTGCTCTCTCTGATCCTCGTATGTCGGGCAATTCTGCAGCAGATGTTCAGCGGTCATTTTACCAGTACAGCACGGGCATTCGTCGGTACACCCTATCTTCAATTTGTTGAATAGGTGGTACCTCAGTCTGTTGTGGCCAGTGCGAAGTCTGAATACAACGACCTGCTCTCTTCGGTTCAACTGGTAATAGGCATCGTTTTTGGTGTAACCAGTATGTTCGGTTTCCCATATGTTCATGTATCTGACTTTGATAAGCCGTTTTGACTCTTCGTACGTCATACTGGTATCTGTTTGTGGTAGTCTTGCACCTTCTTTTGCCAGTCTGTCTGCCTCCTCGTTGCCTTGGATGTTGCAGTGTGACGGAACCCACTGTACCACTACCCTTTTTGGTGCGGACTGCTGGCACAGTTTGCAGAGTGCTGCTCTTAAGTCATTAAGCTCAGTGTTTTTCTGGCTTTTTAGCTCTGTGACTACGGCGAGAGCATCTGTCAGCAGGACTATATGGCTCTCATTTTCACTGTGTGTCACCATTTCTTCCACTGCCGCCCTTAGTGCCTCTGCCTCCGCTCTGAAATTGCTTGTGTACTTACCAGTAGCGAGTGACAGTGTTATTTGTCTGCCATTTGGTAGGTTCAGGAATGCTCCTGCCCCTCCGTTCTGTGTAGTGTTTGTTACAGAACCGTCGGTGTATGCATGGGTCCAGTCCATGCTTGGGTAGCTTTTCGTTATGAAGCTTAGGGTAGTATCTCTCCTTTCTTTTTCAGTCTGGCAGTTTTTATTTGCAATACCTGGTATATTTTCTACCACCTCTGGAAATATATCCTGCCTCCAGGTAGGTTTTCGTACAGTAGTGATGGGTTTTGGTGTTGTTAGTGCGTTTATGGGATCTTCGTGCATCTTTGCTTTGGCTATTTCTGCAAAGTTTCTCCGCTTTAGTTTCCCATTTCCCAAATTGTTTAGTCTCTGGTGCATTGGATGGTCAGTCAGTCTTCGGAGTTTTTCTGACTGCAGCTGGGCTCTGCAGTCTCTTCTATCGGTCATGGATTGCAGTTTTGTAATCTTTTCAAGTTCTGGAAATAGATCAAGTCACACATTTTGAATATCTAGGCTCCAGAATTGACAAAAATAGCGACTGCTGGAAAGAAATCTGAGGACGACTAGTTATGACAATACAGAGACTGAACAGCCGGAAGAAATTATGGCAGGGCACAAACAAAATGATAAAAGTGAAGGTCTTGAGAGCCTGTGTTTTTCATGTACCAGCTTATTGCTGCAAATCATGGACGATTACCAACAATTTCAGACAAAGAATCGAATCCTTCGAGTCAAATTGTTACAGAAAGATCCTCAGAATACCCTTGATCAGAGAAAAAGACAAATGAAGACATTCGGCAAGAGTTGAGCATAGAGGAGAACTGGTTTATCAATTCCATTTAGGCAAGAAAATGCAAATACTTTGGTCACATCACAACGGTCTCGAGAGAACGGTGATGGAAGGTTTGGTGCCAAGCAAAAGAGGAAGTAGTAGACTAAGAAGACAATGGCACTAAGATATCCAGGAATGCCTGGGTATGACTGTGGCGGAGACTGGAGGTTTGGCAAGAGAATGAGTTTCTTTCAGACAGACTGTGATAGGAGCGACGATCTATAAAGGGCATGCTACATGATCCTGACATATATATATATACACACACACACACACACACACAAATATATATATATATATATATATATATATATATATATATATATATATATATATATATATACAATAAAATATCAATTAAAAATAAAACAAACAATTAAAACAATAAAACTAAAAATGAAAACTTCAGGCTTCGGCTTGCAACTTGGAATGTCAGGACCATGTGTTCGGGACATGCCACGGACCTCAGAAACATTTGTGACGAGAGAAAAACGGCTGTTTTTGATTTCGAACACAATCGTCTTGGTAGAGATATTGCTGGTCTGCTGGAGACACGTCTCTTTAAGGATGGGTCACTTAGGGAATATAACTTTACCTTGTTTTGGAAAGGCAGAGGAAGGGAAGAAACCCAACAACATGGGGTGGGTTTTGCAGTGAAGAACTCGGTATTGTGTGCTATTGAGAGTCCAGTTGGAGGATATGAAAGAATGTTAACAATGAGACTGTCTACCTCGTGTGGATTCATAACACTCCGACGATCACATCAATCGAAGATGCAAAGAATTCCTTCAATGTAGAGTTAGACAATACAGTGAATGTATTTCCAAAATCGGAATGCCTATACATATTTGGTAATCTAAGTCCTCAGGTGGGATCGGTCTCGAATTCATGGCCAGTTTGTTTAGGCAAGCACAATATTGGGCGCATAAATGGAAATGGACAAAGGCTGCTGAAATTCTGCACAAAAAACAATCTCTGCATCACAAACTCCTACTTTGCAACAAAAGTCGCCTTAAGGTATCACGGAAATACCCACGATCCAGTCCTTGGCACCAATTGGACTTTATTTTTACCAGGAGACAACATCTGAATCAAACACAACTTACACGTAGTTACCCGAGTGCTGACTGTGATACTGACCACACGTTGGTCGTTGCCCTCGTCAAGCTGAGACCTAAGAGAATCTTCACGGCGAAGTACAAACCCATTTTGAGGATAAATGTAGTCAACACAAAGGATCCAGAAAAGTGTTTCAAGTTCCAACAGCAGCTTGCAGATGTTCTCCCTGATACATCAGGAGACTGTACAGCTAGTGAACAGTGGGAATTAATAAGAGAGGCTACGCTCAAAGCAGTAGTAACAGCTTATGGCATTAGAGAACACATGAATGATGACTGGTTTTAAGCAAATAGTAGGATACTGCAGCCTTTGATTGACAGGAATAAGGCAGCACTACTGAGAAACAAAGACAAAACAACACAAAACTCTCTCAATGTATTGAAACACGCGAGAAAAAGAAGTGCAAAGGACAGCTAGACAGTGTGCAAAGGACTAGTGGATACATTTATGTGAGAATATCCAAGATGCCGTTAAAAATGGTAACATCAGAGGCATGCATGAAAGGATAAAGAAAGCCATTGGCCCAACAGTGAAAAAGAGTGCGCCGCTAAAAGCTTTATCTGGGGAAATCATCACTGATAAGAGGAAGCAGTTAGACAGATAGGTAGAGCACTATCTTGAACTCTACTTAAGCGAAACAGAGCTAACAGAAGATGCCCTCAATGCCATCGAGGTCATGCCAACTCAGGACCATCTAGACTCGCTGCCAACCATAGCAGAAGTTAACTGTGCTATTGCTGACCTTGCTTCTGGCAAGGCTCCAAGAAAGGATAAAATCCCGGTAAAGGTCATCAGGAGTGGAAAGGACATACTTGCTCATCAGATAAATCAGTGATAACTTTACGCTGGCATGAAGGACAAGTCCCGCAGAATTTCAAAGATTCGAGCATTGTTACCTTGTACAAGAACAAGGGGGGCCGGAGTGACTGCAACAACTACAGAGGCATTTTGCTTTTGTGTACCGTTGGGAAGATACTTGCCAGAATTGTTCTGCGCAGAATAAGAGACTCAGGTTTGCCCAGAGTCACAGTACGGTTTTCGTGGGAATGGGTCTACCACAGAAATGATATTCTCGTTACGACAGTTGCAAGAGATATACAAAGAACAAAAGCAACCACTGTACATTGCCTTCATAGATCTCACGAAGGTATTTCACTTGGTCAGTCGTATGGGTCTGTTGGGAGGATTAGTTGCCCACCGATTCTTCTGAGTAGTATCGAGTCGTTCCACACTGGCATGAAAGATACCATCGATTTTGACGTTGCATCCTCAGAGGAGTTCGCAATCAAGTGCGGAGTAAAACAAGGCTGTGTATTTACTCCAACCCTCTATGAAATATATTTCTCACTTCTCTTGAGGCATGCTTTCCTGACCAGGTAGGTGGTATCTTCATTCATTCTCGCACATATGGTGGCCTATTCAATTCCCAAAGGCTGAAAGCCAAGACAAAAGAAACTGGGTGCTGATGAGAGAACTTCTCTTTGCGGATGATGCCGCAACCACGACTCACTCAGAGGAGGAACTGCAAAGGTTACTATCTGCATTTTCAAATGACTGCTGTAGGCGCTCAACTTACTCACTCCCGGCACGGGGAGGTAGTGACGAAAAATAACAATACGGGACTCTTTCGAGGCCCCGTAATTAGAATGAGTACACTTTAAACCCTTTAACGAGGATCTATTGGAGGGCAAGTCTGGTGCCAGCAGCCGCGGTAATTCCAGCTCCAATAACGTATATTAAATTTGTTACAGTTAAAAAGCTCGTAGTTGGATCTCAGGCACAAATGACAGGGCGTTGCTACGGTAATCCTGCTCAATCCGGAATAGCAGGTTTCAGACTCTTTATTGACAAAAAGCTCTCTCTTAAAATCGTTGGTTCTAATAGTGAACGGGTGCTGGTATTAGACCCTCGGAAGACAGATTAGTTTTACCCTACTAATGACAGGGCGTTGCTACGGTAATCCTGCTCAATCCGAGAGGAATCACAGATCTCAGACACTTGGTCCACGTGCCTGGCTGATAAGCTAATGGTGCGAAGCTACCATCTGAGGGATTACGGCCGAACGCCTCTAAGCCGGAATCCCGCCCCGAACCTCAGCACCACTGCGACGGGAGGCAACGATATAGTTCGGACCTGGGGCTCGCGCCGCAGCCCGACCCGGTCGAGCCGCAGAAAGAGGTCTCTGCCGTCCCGCCGATCAAAGCGGGCGGGGAGCTGCTCGATACTCATCCCATACGGCGTTGAGGTGTGAAACCACTAGTAGAAGACTTAGTTCTCGGTCGGGGTGTCGTAAGCAGTAGAGCAGCCACCTCACTGTGAACTGTTGAGACTCAACCCTTGATCATGAGATATGTCCGCACACCAGGCGAACAACATCTCCGTGCCATGACCAGGCTTGTCCCTTGGTTAAATGCACTCCTGCTTCGCTCTTTACATCTGTCTGCTATCAGTCATCCCAATGGACGCAGAAGAGATGCAGGCCAGCGGACATTGCACCTCTGCCCTATTGTGACAACCTCCCAGGTGGCGGGGAATGCTAGGCGTACCATCACTGCAGATGAACCGAGAAAATAAAAGGGAGCAAAGAGATACCTCACTCACATGCATATGCTACGTTTCTGGCAGAACGTGACGATCCTGGGACACAGACACACTGGATTGCCTCTCTTCCGGGACAGTAAAAACTAGAACATATTCCATCATATCATCACCGCACCCTATAGACACGAGTGGTGAAGACTCGATAGGAATGCAAGACAACTTCTCTAAGAGAGACAACTCTGACCACAAACAACTGCTGCCTTGCAGATAGGCTGGGGACAGCCAAAGGCTAAGGAGGGCATCCATACAGAAACGCCTGTTGAAATCGGATGCACTGGTCCACAGGCTTAACGAAACAGTGCAACGTATATCGCAGTATGATGACGATACAACCTAACAGAAAAAAGTGTGGCGCTCATCCTGCGGAGTCCCGCCAGGCGGCGAGAGTGCCGGACCCCACGCCTAGGAGGGGCCCACCCAATGCTACTGGTGGTCACCTACCCATGTGCTGTGGAGTCAAGGCAGAAAATGATGGGGCAAAAACTATTGACCAAAAACCCAAGAACCTCAGAATACTACAGTGGAATGCGGAGGGAGTCATTAATAAAAAGCTTTCCCTAACACATCACCTGCATGAAGGTAAGATTGACGTGGCATGTATCCAAGAAACGCACCTCAAGAACTACCACAAACTCTCAATCAGAGGATACCAGACCTTCCGTCTGGATAGGGAAGGTCACAAAGGAGGGCTTCTGATACTGACACGTAACTGCATACCGAGTAGCGCGTTAGCTGTCAATCACACCGGACAAGCAGAAATTGTAGGAGTCGACATAATGACTCAAGAAACGAAAATCCGCATCTTCAACCTGTACGGCCCACCAAACAAAGACATGTTACTCTCGAGTATGGACATCAAGGACTCCAGCAGCCTAGTAGTTGGAGACTTCAACAGCCACTCGGAGAGATGGGGATATTCGGACACAGGCAACATAGGTGATTAAGTGGAAGATTGGGAGATGGACACAAATCTCTATCTTATCAATAGGCCGGAGGATAGCCCTAGCTTCTATTCTAGAACATGGCATACCATCTCTACTCTAGACTTGGTCTTCTTCGCGGGGGATATTCACCATGAAATAGACCGTCAGGTGCTAAGCCAATTTGGCAGGTAGCGACCACAGGCCAATTAGGCTAAAAGTTGATATGGAAGTAGGCCCACAGGCAATAAAACCACTCCCATGTTGGAACTATAAACGAGCCGACTGGGACAGATTTGCAATGCTGACAGATGGGCTGTGCGAAACCATCAACACACGGAATAACAATATGAAACCCATGGTGGAAAGCCTAAGCAAAGCAATACTGCAAGCAGCCACCGAAACTATCCATATTGTAATTAGGAATTGCAGAAAGCAATTCTAGGAACATGCTAGGAACATGCCAGAGAAAGAACAATCTATGGAGGCAAATATCGCCCTCAAAGCCACCACGGCGAAATACAAAAGAACACTAAACCAAATAACAAGAGACAGTTGGAAAAACAAAACAGAAAGCCTCAACTTAAATGAAGAAGGGAACAAACTATGGAGGTTAGTCAGAGCCATAAATGACGAAACTCCATCAAACAAATAAATTACCATCACTGGAAAGAACATGCTTATTGGAAAGAAAGCTGCAAAGGTCTTTATAGAACATTATGCTTGAGCAAACCACATTGATGTTCCTACAAATAGGCATACAGACATTAATGAAGAACAAAAGAGCCACGACAACATCAATATGGCACCAGAGGAGCACATGATGGCAAAACTAACAATGAAAGAGGCCATGAGAACTCTAAAGAAAAAGAAATCGTCTGGAAAAGTAACAAACGAAATGCTGATGGGGTTGGGCCAAACAGCAAAGTGCAAATTACTATCACTCCTGAAGCACAGCTGGAAAAGGGGAATTGTACCTCAGGCATGGAAAGATGCTGTAATTACACCAGTACTAAAGAAATAAAAAGATAGAGCATATCCAAATGGATACAGGCCATCAGTCTGCTGAGCTGTGTAGGAAAACTAATGAAGCGTATGATAAACACCAGACTGATGTGGCATCTAGAAGAAACACATACTAATTCCACAGCAAGCCGGCTTTAGACAGCACAGATCCACTGAGGACCAGGTCGTCCTCATAGCCCAGGAGATAGAAGATGCCTACCAGGCACAGAAACACACAGTAGCTGTTTGGGTGGATCTGGAAAAGGCATTTGACAAAGTCTGGAAGGATGGACTTAGAGTCAAGCTAAGAAGAAGTGATGTCTGTGGGAAGATGTACAAGTGGATCAACCACTACCTCAAACAAAGAACGGCCAGAGTCCAAGTACAAGGGCAGATGAGCAAAAAGGTGACACTCGAGCAGGGAGTACCCCAAGGGGGAGTATTGTCACCCACACTCTTCCTGGTATATATAAACGATATTACAGAGAATATACCAAGAAGAGTCCATAGCTCAATGTTTGCAGACGATCTGGCTATGTGGACCTCTGAAAAGAATCTCACCATAGCAAGAAATCGGATGCAGACGGCCCTAACATCGCTGGAAGAATGGGCGAACTCATGGCTGGTCAAAATAAACAAGGAGAAAACCACGTGCACAATATTCTCGCTCTCATTAAAACCCCAAAGTACCAAATTAAGACTAAATGGCAAAATCCTGCAGCCAAACGACAACCCAACCTATCTGGGAGTCACATTTGATCGGCGCATGACATGGAAAAGTCAGATTGAGAGAAACCGAATGAAAGCCAGAGAAAGAATGGCGATCATGAGGAAACTTGCTGGCACAAGCTGGGGAGCAGACGAAGGCATACTAAAGAAACTGTACACTGGAAGAGTGAGACCAGTTCTCGAGTATGGCATTGCGGCATGGACAACCGCAGCGAAGGCGAACTTCGATAAAGTTAACAAACTTCGAAACCAAGCCATGAGAATTATAACAGGTGGCATGAAGTCAACGCCAATTGTAGAACTTGAAAAGATTACAAAACTGCAATCCATGACCGATAGAAGAGACTGCAGAGCCCAGCTGCAGTCAGAGAAACTCAGAAGACTGACGGACCATCCAATGTACCAGAGACTAAACAATTTGGGAAATGGGAAACTAAAGCGGAGAAACTTTGCAGAAATAGCCAAAGCAAAGATGCACGAAGATCCCATAAACGCACTAACAACACCAAAACCCATCACTACTGTACGAAAACCTACCTGGAGGCAGCATATACTTCCGGAGGTGGTATAAAATATACCAGGTATTGGAAACAAGAACGGCCAGACTGACAAAAAAGAAGAGACATACCGCTGAGGTACATAACGAAAAACTACCCAAGCATTGACTGGACCCATGCATACACCGACGGTTCTGTAACAAACACAACACAGAACGGAGGGGCAGGGGTATTCCTGAGCCTACCAAATGGTTAAAAAATAACACTGTCAGTGGCAACTGGAAAATACTCAAGCAATTTCAGAGCGGAGGCAGAGGCACTGAGGGCTGCAGTAGAAGAAATGCTGACAGGCGAAAGAAATGAAAGCCATATATTCCTGTTTACAGATGCCCTCACTTTAGCCACAGCACTAAAAAGCCAGAAAAATACTGAACTGAATGATTTAAGAGCAGTACTCTGTCAAATATGCCAGCAGTCCGCACCAAAAAGAGTAGTGGCACAATGTGTTCTTTCCCACTGTACCATCCAAGGCAACGAGGAGGCAGACAGACTGACAAAAGAAGATGCCAGACTACCACAACCAGATCCTAGTGTTACCTACGAGGAGTCAAATGGCTTATTAGAACCAGATACATGACCAAATGGGAAACAGAACATACTGGCTACACAAAAAACAATGCCCATTACCAGTCGAACAGAAGAGAGCAGGTCGTGGTCTTCAGACTCCGCACAGGCCACAATAGACTGAGGTACCACCTATTCAATAAATTGAAGATGGGTTGCACTGACGAATGCACGTGTGGTACCGAGAAAATGACCGCTGAACATCTGCTGCAAAACTGTCCAACATACGAGGATCAAAGAAAGCACACGTGGCCATCACCAGTGGCAACACTAGACATATTCTATGGCAGTGTTGACATTCTCAGGATGACCGCTGCTTTTTTTGAAAAAATACAGGTTGACGTCTGACAGCGTACGAAGAAGAAGAAGAGGAAGAAGAAGAAGAAGAAGAAGAAGAAGAAGAAGAAGAATAAGAAGAAGAAGAAGACGAAGAAATGCCTGCTGTGAGTTCGGGTTAACAATCGGCAAAACGAAAACAGAAGTTTTGGTCCAGGGTGCAAACAAACCACCAGTATTCTCAATCGATGAGGAAGCTCTCCATGTAGTAGATCACTTTACGTACTTGGAATCCTTAGTCAATAATAAACTACAAGGAGATCAATTACAGGATAGGAAAGGCAGCAACAACAATGAGCAGATTAACAAAAATGGTCTGGGAGAACAAGAAACTTATTGTTAAAACAAAAACCCTTATTTATCAGGCCTGTGTCCTCAGCACTCTTCTTTACGATAGTGAGACATGGTCTACATACATGCACCAGGAAAGAGGCTAAACAGCTATTACATGAGGTGCCTGCGCAGAATCCTGGGCGATGGGTGGCAAGACAAGATCTCCAACGCTGAGGTGTTGGAGAGAACAGGCACTGTCACAATTTTTTCCATGCTTTTGTCATCGAAGGCTCCGCTGGCTGGGACACATTCGGAGGATAGACGATGGCAGAATACCAAACTATCTTCTCTATGGGGAATTTCAGTTGGGAAAAAGGTCTCGGGGCCGGCCACTACCTCGGTACAAGTATGTATGCAAGCGGGATATGAATGACGCAGGCATCGATTTGGAATCATGGGAACAGGACGCCATGGATCGTGTTACATGGAGGGGCATGATTAAGCATGGAATACAGACAAAGGAGATACTGATTGCTGATAGGCTAAAGACTCAAAGTTTTAGAAGACACACCACAACATACGATGCCGGAAACGGTCCTGATTTTTCTTGCATACAACGTGGAAGATGTTTTTCTACCCAGATTGGTCTTACGAGTCACATTCGTTACCGTCATGGACTGTAGTTGCATACCTTTTTAAAGCACAATTACTATCGTCTGACAAGAAGGAAAGAGCTAATGAATTATATATATATATATAGTTTTTGAATACATAGATTCTTCTTAACTTACTGACTGTCTTCTATTTTGAATTGGCGCTTCAAATTCCAGGAAGCATTACTCCAAACTTAGCCGATTGTTTTGAATATGTGGTAAGTATATTGATGGTGTTAGCTAGATTTTGTGATGAGCAATCTGAATTTGAAAATGTTTTTATTTCTACTTCTTCCCAGGCGATATTACAGTTTGTTGTTCCACCATGAGCTTCTCAGAGTGTGGCAGTTACTTTTTCTATGTGCTCTTGAGCATTATTTTTATCCTTTGTGGCAAATTAACTTGATTGGTCTATGATTGGTACATAGTATTTAGTTTTCTTTCTTTGGAATGTTAACAATGAGAAATAGTGTCCAATTAAAGGTTATTTACCTGTCCGCTTGAATGTATTCAATGGGATTATTAGTAAAGCTGTTAAAGAGGATTCACTTTATTTAACTAACTCTCATTTTTACAGTTTTCCCATTTATACTTGTTATAATATCTTTTTCTACTTCATATTTGTATATGTAGATTGATTATTGTTCTGAGATATTGGTGAACTATTATCGTTCTATTATGTCTTTGGGTATTGCAGCGCACACATCACACATGTTTTCATTGTTACTACATATTTACGGGCGTATTGACTTACGTTATTTGTCTGTTTAGTTAGGTTTTGGAATTAACATATCTGAATATGTTCGATTTTGACACATATTGCCTTGTTAAATCCAGCCTATTGTGTCATGATTACTATTAGTCTGCAATGCCTTTCCATTGTTTGGAAATTAATCGTTTCTCACTTCTTAATTTTTTCTTGTATTACTTTTTTGCATTAAAGTATTAAAATGCCCACTTTTTCCAAATCTTTTGCCAAGTTCGGGTTCTTCTTCCATCACATGATGCTAGTATTTCATCTGCTATAAATGTTGTTATTGATGTTTCTAGTTCCAGATCTGTGGCAGTACGGGGGGTTATCCGATTTCTTCTTATCTGGTCTTTGTATAGCTATGCAGTAGCTGGATCTCTTAGTTCATTTAGGTTGTATCTTCTTCTCATGTTTCTTGTTTTTGGTTATTTCCTTATATTCGGCTTGACTCAAAAGTTGGACATTCCCGGATGATGATCACTGCCTCTGTAACCACCAGGGAACTTTCTTTGTTTTGATATACTTATTCCTGACCGATACATTCAGTTTTTGTATGATGTAATGTATATAGTGCTTGCCATGTCTGTCTTGTTGTTTCTAATAAAACCCAGCAGCAACCACCCTTTGTTAGAGATTTATAGAAATGACCGACTTCTCGCCAGATATCCCAAGCATTTTTGCTTATTTTGACAAGCCGGTCTTTCTATACAATTCGTAGGTCATTAACTTAACAATATCTTTATACCGGATTAGAAGACTGTGCAGAATCTGTATGTAACCAGTTTGCGGAGCGTGCTTAAACGATGTGCGAGTCCATCTTAATAGATTCAAATACTTGAGCAAAGTAGACAGGCAGTCTATTAGGTCCCATTAATGTGTTGTGTTCATTACACTTTGCAGTAAATAGTTGAAACGCTTGCATTCTTCTTTACTCATATCTCGAAAACCTGGTATTCCTCTTCTTCTTCTTCGTTCGTTCTCAATCTCCCGCTATCAAACCCTGAAAGGGCTTAAGTAGCAGAATGTAGTCCAGAGAACGGAATGCGTTGTGTCATAGTTTACAGCTTGGCTGCGATATTTGCACCTTTCGGTCCTTCTTCTTCTTCTTCTTCTTCTTCTTCTTCTTCTTCTTCGTACGCAGTCAGACAGTAACCATTATTTTTTCGAAAAAAGCGGCGGTCATCCTGAGGCTGTCGCCACTGCCATAGAGCTTGTCTTGCAGTTCCACTGGTGATGGCCACATCTGCTCTCTCTGATCCTCGTATGTCGGGCAGTTCTGCAGCAGATGTTCAGCGGTCATTTTACCAGTACCGCACGGGAATTCGTCGGTACCACCTATCTTCAATTTGTTGAATAAGTGGTACCTCAGTCTATTGTGGCCAGTGCGAAGTCTGAAGACAACGACCTGCTCTCTTCGGTTCAATTTTCCCACAAACATCACTTCTTCTTAGCTTGACTCTAAGTCCGTCTTTCCAGACTTTGTCAAATGCCTTTTCCAGATAGACCGAAACAGCTACTGTGTGTTTCTGTGCCTGGTAGGCATCTTCTATTTCGTGGGCTATGAGGATGACCTGGTCCTCAGTGGATCTGTGCTGTCTAAAGCCGGCTTGCTGTGAAATTAGTATTCGTTTTTCTTCCAGATGCCACATCAGTCTGGTGTTTATCACACGTTCCATCAGCTTGCCGACACAGCTAAGTAGGCTGATGGGCCTGTATCCATTTGGATCTGTTTTGTCCTTTCCTGTTTTTGGTACTGGTACCAGTATTGCGTCTTTCCATGCCCGGGGTACAATTCCCCTTTTCCAGCTTTGGTTCAGGACCGATAGCAGTTTCCTCTTCGCTGTTTGGCCCAGCCCCATCAGCATTTCGTTTGTTATCCCGTCTTTTCCGGGAGATTTCCTTTTCTTTAATGTTCTCATAGCCTCTTCCATTTCGCTCATTGTTAATTTGGCCATCATGTGCTCTTCAGGTGCCGTATTGATGTTGTCGTGCTTCTTTAGTTCTTCGCTAATGTATGTATGCTTATCTGCAGGGACCTCGATGTGGTTTGCTCTGGCATAGTGATCGACAAAAGTGTTTGCGGCTTTCTTACCAGTGAGCAGGTTTTCGCCCTGCTTGATGGTAAGTTGTTTGTTTGACGGGGTTTCGTCGTTCATGGCTCTGACTAGCTTCCATAGCTTGTTCCCGTCTTTGTCCAGGTTTAGGCTTTCCGTTTTGTTTTTCCAGCTTTCTCTTGCTGTTTGTTTAAGAGTGTATTTGTATTTCTTCTTCTTTTTTTTCTTCGAACGCAGTCAGACAGTAACCATTATTTTTTCGAAAAAAGCGGCGGTCATCCTGAGGCTGTCGACACTGCCATAGAGCTTGTCTTGCAGTTCCACTGGTGATGGCCACATCTGCTCTCTCTGATCCTCGTATGTCGGGCAGATCTGCAGCAGATGATCAGCGGTCATTTTGCCAGTACCGCACGGGCATTCGTCGCTACCACTTATCTTCAATTTGTTGAATAGGTGGTACCTCATTCTATTGTGGCCAGTGCGAAGTCTGAAGACAACGACCTGCTCTCTTCGGTTCAACTGGTAAAAGGCATCGTTTTTGGTGTAACCAGTATGTTCGGTTTCCCATTTGGTCATGTATCTGGCTTTGATAAGCCGTTTTGACTCTTCGTTGGTCATACTAGTATCTGTTTGTGGTAGTCTTGCACCTTCTTTTGCCAGCCTGTCTGCCTCCTCGTTGCCTTGGATGTTGCAGTGTGATGGGACCCACTGTACCTACACCCTTTTTGGTGCGGACTGCTGTCACAGTTTGCAGAGTGCTGCTCTTAAATCATTAAGCTCAGTGTTTTTCTGGCTTTTTAGCGCTGTGACTACGGCGAGAGCATCTGTAAGCAGGACTATGTGGCTTTCATTTTCATTGAGTGTCAACATTTCTTCCACTGCCGCCCTCAGTGCCTCTGCCTCCGCTCTGAAATTGCTTGTGTACTTACCAGTAGCGAATGACAGTGTTATTTTTCTGCCATTTGGTAGGTTCAGGAATGCTCCTGTCCCTCCGTTCTGTGTAGTGTTTGTTACAGAACCGTCAGTGTATGCATGGGTCCAGTCCTTGCTTGGGTAGCTTTTCGATATGAAGCTTAGGGTAGTATCTCTCCTTTCTTTTTCAGTCTGGCAGTTTTTGTTTCCAATACCTGGTATATTTTCTACCACCTCTGGAAATATATCCTGCCTCCAGGTAGGTTTTCGTACAGTAGTGATAGGTTTTGGTGTTGTTAGTGCGTTTATGGGATCTTCGTGCATCTTTGCTTTGGCTATTTCTGCAAAGTTTCTCCGCTTTAGTTTCCCATTTCCCAAATTGTTTAGTCTCTGGTGCATTGGATGGTCGGTCAGTCTTAATAGTTTCTCTGACTGCAGCTGGGCTCTGCAGTCTCTTCTATCGGTCATGAATTGCAGTTTTGTAATCTTTTCAAGTTCTACATCCTGCGTTGACTTCATGCCTCCTGTTATAATTCTCATGGCTTGGTATTGAAGTTTGTTAACTTTATCGAAGTTCGCCTTCGCTGCTGTTGTCCATGCTGCAATGCCATACTCGAGAACTGGTCTCACTCTTCCAGTGTACAGTTTCTTAAGTATGCCTTCGTCTGCTCCCCAGCTTGTGCCATCACGTTTCCTCATAATTGCCATTCTTTCTCATTCGGTTTCTCTCAATCTGACTTTTCCATGTCATGCGCCGATCAAATGTGACTCCCAGATAGTTTGGGTTGTCGTTTGGCTGCAGGAATTTGCCATTTAGACTTAATTTGGTATTTTGGGGTTTTAATGAAAGCGAGAATAATGTGCATGTGGTTTTCTCCTCGTTTATTTTGACCAGCCATGAGTTCGCCCACTCTTCCAGCGATGTTAGGGCCGTCTGCATCCGTTTTCTTGCTATGGTGAGATTCTTTTCAGAGGTTCACATAGCCAGATCGTCTGCAAACATTGAGCTATGGACTCTTCTTTGTATATTCTTTGTAATATCGTTTATATATACCAGGAAGAGTGTGGGTGACAGTACTCCACCTTGGGGTACTCCCTGCTCGAGTGGCACCTTTTTGCTCATATGCCCTTGTACTTGGACTCTGGCCGTTTTTTGTTTGAGGTAGTGGTTGATCCACTTGTACATTTTCCCACAAACATCACTTCTTCTTAGCTTGACTCTAAGTCTGTCTTTCCAGACTTTGTCAAATGCCTTTTCCAGATCCACCCAAACAGCTACTGTGTGTTTCTGTGCCTGGTAGGCATCTTCTATCTCCTGGGCTATGAGGATGACCTGGTCCTCAGTGGATCTGTGCTTTCTAAAGCCGGCTTGCTGTTGAATTAGTATTCGTTTTTAAGGCCGACACAGCTAAGTAGGCTGATGGGCCTGTATCCATTTGGATCTGTTTTGGCATTTCCTGTTTTTGGTACTGGTACCAGTATTGCGTCTTTCCATGGCTGGGGTACAATTCCCCTTTTCCAGCTTTGGTTCAGGACCGATAGCAGTTTCCTCTTCACTGTTTGGCCCAGCCCCATCAGCATTTCGTTTGTTATACCGTCTTTTCCGGGAGATTTCCTTTTCATTAATGTTCTCATAGCCTCTTCCATTTCGCTCATTGTTAATTTGGCCATCATGTGCTCTTCAGGTGCCGTATTCATGTTGTCGTGCTTCTTTAGCTCTTCGCTAATGTATGTATGCTTGTCTGCAGGGACCTCGATGTGGTTTGCTCTGGCATAGTGATCGACAAAAGCGTTTGCGGCTTTCTTACCTGTGATCAAGTTCTCGCCCTGCTTGATGGTAATATGTTTGTTTGACGGGGTTTCGTCGTTCATGGCTCTGACTAGCTTCCATTGCTTGTTCCTGTCTTTGTCCAGGTTTACGCTTTCCGTTTTATTATTCCAGCTTTCTCTTGCTGTTTGCTTGAGAGTGTGTTTGTATTTCGCCGTGGCGGCTTTGAGGGCGATGTTTGCCTCCATGGATTGTTCTCGCTCTGCCATGTTCCTAGCATTTGTTACTGCATCTTCCGCTTTCTGCAACTCATCATTCCAGTAGGGCTTATAGTTTTTCCTAGCTCCTCTTGGTATGGTTTCAGTGGCGGCTTGCATTATTGCCTTGCTTAGGCTTTCCACCAGTGGCTTCATTTTGTTGTTTCGTGATCTTTCGGTCCAACACATCCGACTTCAGCAAGCATTTTTTGAGTATTAGGTTAGCATTCCCTCTTCGATCCCTTCTCCTTAGCCAGTCTGCCCTGCTGCAGCCTGTTATCCAGGACTGGTGATCCAGGATCACCACGTGGAGGTGTAGAATGGTCTTGGCAGCTATGGTTCGCTGGCCTTGACGCTAGCAGTCAGCTATGGGTCGCTGACCAATGCAGCATCTTGATTCCCCTGGTATTCAATCAGGCACATGTGTCTGATCCTAGGTAGCCAAATTATGAGTAAAGGCATTTCGCTGTGTGTGTTTACGTGTGTGTGTGTATGTGTGTGTGTGTGTGTGTGTGTGCGTGCGTGCGCGCAAAACCATCATGTAGCATATCCTTTACAAAACGTCGCTCTCGCAACAGCCGATCTGTAAGACTCTCGATCACTAGCCATAATTCCCGTATCTGCTGTCATCTTTAGAACCTCTTTGATGTCTTCTGTCCTCTTGTTCTCAGTCCGCCTCTGTCCCGCTTTCCAGGCACCATACACTCCAGTGTCGCTCTCTCCAAACTGTTTGATGTGGCCAAAATATTTTTCTGGACAAGATATTGTTTCCTAAACAATTTCTATCGATATCTAATTCCTGTAGGATATTTGCATGTTTCCTGTGCGTTATCCATGGTATTTTGAGCACCCTTCTTTAACATTATAGTTCAAAAGATTCAATTTTTTTCTTAACTGTTTGTGTGGTGGTCTACGTTTCAAATCCGTACTTTGCCATCGGGAAGATGCACGTTCGCAGAATTGTTATGTTCGTTTTTTCGTTAAGACTTCTGCCATAAGTTTCTCATTTTATTCAACCTCCTCATTACAAAAGTCATTCTCCGTCTTCTTTCAGGCAATCTCCATTGTTGCTCATAAATGAGCCGACACTTTCTCAATTTTCTGTTGATATATAATAATTCCAGGTGTTTTCTTTGTCTTGTCTATGCTCATTATTTTGGTTTAACTTTAGGTATTAAGGTCTGTTGTTTTACCGACATGATCATCCGTTCCAGTCCCACAGCGCTCTTTGAGAGAAGAACTGTATCATCTGCATATATGAGCTCTGGTATCTGGTTCCCATCGATTGTTATTGGCTTGAACCTGTCAAACGTTCCATCCTTTTTGACGTTCCTCATTATAGATTCAGCATATATATTGAATAGATAAGGGAAGAGTATGCATCCCTGTATTACGCCTTTTTTAATTTCATACCAGTCTGACGTTTCGTCGGCTATTCTTGTTGTTCCTTGTATAGTGATTTGATCAATTTAATCAAGTGCGTTGGAAACCCCATGTCTCTTTATGGTCCACAACGGTTGATGTTGCACAGTCTAACACTTTCTTGCATCAACGTCGACATTGTACTCTCGGCATTATTCTAGAATATTTCTAATGTTAAGGATGTGATCCCTCGTGCTCCTAACTTTTCTAAAACCTGCATCTGCTTCATGGACCTCCTCGTTGAGATTGTTGTCCAGTCTCTTCTTGATGATCCGTAAACGGATTTCGCTGACATGACTTATTAAAGCAATGGTTTGATAATTTGTACATTGCTTCAAAATACATTTCTTGAGGAGAGGTACTTACACAGATATTTTCTATGTTCTTGGCCATATTATATTATGCTAGACTTTCCTACATATTGGGTGATATATGCTGACACTGGCTTCCCTTCCTGTATGAATAAATTCACTGGATATATCGCTTTTTTGGGATTTCCCTTTCTTCAAACTTTGGATTGGGAAACGGACCTCTTCTATACTAGGTTCCGGCTGTGGATCAGGTGGCGTAGGCGTTTTCATGGAGTCGCCTCCGATGTTCTCATACGTTTCTCTGCATTAGTCTTTTCATCTTTCCAGGATGTCCTTGCTTTCTGTCAGTGCCATCTTTATCGTGTATGACAGACAACGTCGGTTTGTATCCGCCGGTTAGTGTTTTGATTTCTTTGAACGCGTCTCCTTCTTTCTCTTATTTTTTCTTCACATTCTTCTACACGTGTCCAATGTGTCATGTTTCTTGTCCATTCGGATCTCTCTTCTAATTTCTGTTGTGCTGTTTCTGTATTTGTCGCTACTGTGACTGTGATTGTTTGAACCTGTTCTGTGAGTCTGATGATCTTTTCTGTGATGTAACTCTGATGTTTGTGTGGTTTTCTAGGAAAAAGTATAATGCTACTTGCAAATGAGATGAGAATATTTCCTGCATGTTTTGCGAGTTTATCGGATGTCATGTCTTCTTTTCTAGCCACGAGCATCGCAAACTTTACTTCTGTTGTTAATTCTAGTTGTATTAGGCTGACGTCGTAGCGAATAGATCTAGCGCATTTCAGTTTTGTTTTAATAAATCCTTAAATTCACAAAATATTTGTGTTCCGTTAATGAAACGATTTCTTCACTGCAGACTTCATCACAGTTTAAGCGTTGGCTCTTCTTCCTTTTGGGAACAAAGTAGCCCGGTCTGGGCTATACGATGGATACGACAGCACAGAAAACCCCACGCGCATGAATGACGTCGCTTATTGCTTGTGCGAGGCCTGACGTTGTTATGGTGAAGATATATTTTATTTCTAATGAGTATTCAATCGGGTTGATTCTTCATTTTAATGTAGCAAGAGCTTCAGTGAAACGTACTGAGTTTGTTGTTATTCCATTTCAAGAAAATCTGGAAGAACAGCACGTTAAAAAGAACAATCAACATGATCTTCCTAGACCTTCAGCTGATGTGATTCCGTGTGGAGGTGTTCCATGTACTACCTTTCGTTCTCGGGATTATAATGGTGGACCTAAGTTTCATCATCTGTAATGGTGTTCTTTAGAAGTCCTAACGGTCTTGATCAAAAAGTTTCAAGAGTTGACAAATAATGCGAACTCTTTCAACTTTAATTTTATAATGTTATTGGACATCATGCGTGGTATCCATCTTGAACAAACCTTGCAGACTCCAAGAACACCAAAGATGTATTTAACTCTCTCATTGGAAAATCCTCATTTACACAAAAGCAATTCCTTGTTGTTTGATGCGACGATTTTTATGGATGAATTTATAAATGCGATCTTGAGAAAGTAGATCATTTGCAGTCTCATGCCTTCCACTTCGCGGTTTGTCACTTAAATTTGCTTACACCACTCCTCAATTATTGAACCGTCATACCCAGCGTCTTACTGTACACACATCAACACACTGATCACCATAAATAGCGTGCTCTCGTTTGTAAATTTCCGCGGTTAATAATTCAATAACATGGCGTTCTTTGAGCCGAACATCTGAACACTCTTAGTTGTGTATCTGGTGGAAACTGTAAGCATCCGTGAGTTCAAGGTCAAGTATGATGAAGGGGGACATGTAATGTGACTACACAGAACGGGTTTTATCCAGAAATCGAAAATGTTACTAAATACATTACGGTGGAGGCAAAACTTATCAGCTCGCCATCGCGCGTGTGTGTGTGTGTGTCCGTGCGTGTGTGTGCGCGTGTGTGTGTGTATATATATGTATATATATGTATATATAGATATATGTCTAATCTCGTTATAGTCATTTATATTTATATGTGTTATGAGCTTATGTATCCCTGTAGCATTCCCCTAGTGGATCCCAGGAATAGAAATAAACACTTTCTGTCATAATTTTGAAAACGGTTATTTTTTTCCGTCTATGTGTTGCAATGTGAGACCAGCTATAAAATATTCCTATTTATACACTATTTCCACAGTTCCGAGAGAAGCTTCCATTGCAAAACATATTGGACAAACCTTCTTACGAGAGAAACATTGTTAACTGCTCCACCGGCTTCTACAATGTGTATCACACTTCCGGTCAGCAGCCTAAGTACAAATGTAGAATTCAAATTCCAAAGACGTTTGACTTTGTGAAAGTTGGAACCGTGCTGGTATTTATAAGGTGACAATGAGGGAACTGTCTTATTAGAAAAAGTACTAACAGCTTGCATAGACAGAGACCATACATCACTGTTTTAGTGATAGATAACAGTATAATATCTGCTATATTATCATCATAGGCGTCTCAGTCTCTATAGACCGTGCGAGTGGCGCCCTGTGAGTTTTGTCCAGCTCTGTCTTCTGTATTCCGACACTGGCTGCTATGGCTGTAAAGGCCGATCAGTCAGTCAATCTCTGGTCCAGATCGCACAACTATCATGAGAAGGCTGGCTTGCCAGGGTGTTCCTCGATCTCTTCAGTCTCTCTATTTTCTTTGCAGCCAGGATCGTTAGGAGCCACTATGTCCCGGACAGTGGTGTAGTGAGACAGCACGGTGTTCTCTTAGACTCTCTTCTTCAGGCGGGCAATGATGGTACTCACCCTGCCAAGCCTAAACTGTCTATCTCCTCGAGCGAGAGAGTGTTGTTCATGGCAGACCCCAGATATTTGAAGCTATTAACGACGTCCAGAGTGACGCCAGCAATCTTTATAGAGGGGGGGGGGGTAATATTCTGTGTGCATTCATTTGGTCTTTTCCAGGCTTATGGTGAACCTAACCTGCTTGCACCCCTCGACGAATCTGTCTCCAAGTCTCTGTAGGGCCTCCTCACTATCGGTCACTAGAAGCGCATCACTCGCAAATGAGCAGCGTCCTCACCTTGGTCCTTGCACGCAGTCGGGAGAGGTTAATCAGCTGCGATCTGACCTGGTGTGCAGATAGAAACCGTCCACAGACATGTCATTGCTATAAGCATACGATAAGAGCATGGATAATATGATGGATAATGGATAATATGATCCCAAAGACGTTTGACACGAGCACACATCCCTGCTTCACTCCCCTCTAAATGGGAAAAGAGTTTGAAGATGATCCACCGTATAGGATTGAGTACTTCATATCAGTGTGACAAAAAATTATCATGCTACGCAGATTAGGGCTGGGGACGCCGATCTTTTTGAATATACCTTTTCTACTAACCAAGTCAAAGGCCTTTGTGAGGTCTAGAAATATTATATAGATGGGCTGGTCCTGTTCTCTGCAAATCTCCTAGATATGGCAAAGAAAGAAAATCCTGTCCGTTGTCGGTCTATCTATTGTAAAGCAATAATGGTATTCTGGGTACACTCTGACCGCGAGCAGTCTCAATCTGTTGAGTAGCATGCAGGTTTAAACTGTGCCTACAACGCTCAGAAGCGAGACCCCTCTATAATTATTTCAGTCCCTGCGGTCACTTCTCTTTTTGTAAATCGTCACAATGTTGGTGTCATACATATCTTGGGAGACTGCACCTTCCTTCCAGCAGAGGCATAGGAGGTCAAACATCGGCTTAGCTAGTGATGATTTCCCATCCTTGCGATGTGCGCATTGAACCAGTCGTGATTGGCCTGTTTCTTCATACCAAACGTAGCTAATGCTGTATTTTAAACGGCACCTTTCATAACATTCCACTTAGCTGTGGTGTCACATTCGGAACATATTTTGAAGAGTAAGATTCAGATCAGACACAAACCTCTCCGCCTTAGATAGAATCACCATCTGTGCAGTGTTGATGCTTAGATGCCACTCTACCTGGAGCGGCATATTGTACGAAACTGCAAGCGACGTACCCAGCTGCATACAAGAACATCTTCGGAGTCACAAGTACGCACCGTGATAGCTTCTAATGGATAGGACTTTGTTTAGGGTTGAGCGTCTGGTGGCAATCAAGTCGATCTGATGTGGACCTAGGGTCTTTCAAAGATACTTTATGTTGCGGTTTTCTCTTGAAGAAAGTATGTGTAATACATAAGCCTTGCTGAGTGCACAACTTGAGCAACCTCTGACAGTTGTCATTTAACCTGATGTCCGAGGTAGGTGGGCCGTGATACGTGGTCATCACCTACTCTAGCATTAAAGTCATTAAAGGAAGAGTGCTTCTTCCATGGGGCTGTTCTTGACCATTCTCTCCAGCTGTCCATATAATTGATCATTCGCTTACTCCGGAGATGTCAGTGTTGGAGCTTAATGTGGGATATTAACGGGACATGTAGCCGTGACGAGGCGAATTACCAGTAACCTCTCAGACCCCTCCGAGAGATCGACTGAAGATATAACGGTGTGTTTAATAGCAAAATGAACACCATGCTGTTGAGAATTTTTAGGTTTACGAACCTTCCAGAAGAATGTGTAGTTGTTATCCCTAAGTGGGCCACTAAAAGCAAGTCAGTTCTCCTGTTGGGCAGCTATGGTCAAATTCAATCGAGAGAGCTCCCAATCAATGATGACTGTTTTGCTGGCATCCCCGACTTCCCGAAGATCACCGTAGATGCATGTACACAAAAAACGTACGGTCCAGCTTGCAAATCGAAGAGCTGGAGGCTTTATTGTTATTTTTGGTTTTGTCTGCTGTTAATTTAACATCCGCTGTAAATGAAAGGACTAAGCTCCAGGCATCCACTGGAGCAAGCAGATGTTGACGAGTCAACACCCTACTAACCGGGGACTGCCCGGTTGAGGTGGATAATAGTAGACCAATGGAACGCGATGATCCTTACGGCCACCGAAGTTGACCTGTGGGCCCCCTTCCCTACTTCGATCGGGAAGAACTAATAAACCGCAGACGGCCTGCTTCCGTCTTGTCTCCTCACTCAAGAGCGAGGCTGCAGTGGCCTATCCAGAGCACAAGCCTGTGCGTTTAATGCTGAGACTCTGGACTGCCCAAACTGCAGGATCCCTCTCTCGGCTTCATTGCTGTAATCCAAAGAAATGCAATGCATGGTAAGTTGACACCAGATCAGCTGCAGGAGCTGCTGGAATCAATTCGCAATTTTGAAACCATCCGCCTTAGATGCTATCACTCCAGTTTTTCTGTCTTGGTTTACTCCCTTAACCCTACCCTTTCAGAGGTTTCCACAAGGCAGGGATTCGTTGCCCATGGCTGGTGGCGTGGTTGTTAGCTACTCGAATCATCCGATGACATTCTCATCGTCTCAAGCCTAACCAGTACATCCAGGCACATGTTGGTTTGAAATCCTATGTATACTGCCTGAACAGGCTAACGATTCTCGTCTATAGTCCGTCGTCTTTTAATTCATAAACAAGGTCCGAAGCAATTTTCAACTAAACTGCATGTCAGATCCAAATGATTTTTCGCACGCGGTCTTAGAATAACCATGGCGTTATGGAAATATTGTGTTCTCTAAGAAATTTGACATATTTTGAAAACTATTCATTAGTCTATATTAAAAGCAACCTCGGTGAATTCGACATAAATGTAACATGTTAAAGGTACACATACATGCTGTTTTAAAAATATATGTTTTGAACTTAAAATAAGCTCAGTAAATACAAATTCCTGATTATCCCGTGCACCAACTATACACTTTGTTAAATGCGGAAAACAACAAACGTTATTCACGCGAAACTCTCTAATAGTTATAGACGTATACTCTAGTGTTGGGATGAGGGGGCCGTAGGAGAGAACATGAGAGACGTAAACATATCACCCTTTAAAGAAAAAAAGTTAGATGGAGCAGACTGCAACATATACAGAAGCATATCGCTCCCCAACACCGTAGGCAAACTGTTTGCTCGCATCATCCTGAGCAGGCTGCGAAAGCTGGCCGACAGGGTGTACCTGGAGTCTCAGTGTGGTTTTCGCGCAGAAAGGTCCACCGTTGATATGGTCTTTTCACTGGGACAATTGCAAGAGAAATGCAGAGAACAAGACATATCACTATTTCTTGCCTTCATCGACCTCACAAAGGCATTCGAACTGCTAAACAGTTAGGATCTTTGTAAAGTATTGTTTAAAGTTCGCTGCCCACCTAACTACTACTGAGCATGATTAGGTCTTTCATGTGGGCATGAAAGGTACAGTTCTGCATGAAGGTCAGGAATATGAGCCCTTCGACATTAACAGCGGAGTGAAACAAGCTTTGGTCCTGGCCCCCGACTCTATTCGGCATTTTATTTTGCCATCGTGCTTAAACACGCCTTTGAAACTGTTACAGAGAGAGTCTTTCTGCATACTAGATCAGATGGAAGACTTTTCAATTTAACCTGGATGCTAGCAAAAGCAAAAAGTAAGAGAAGGGAGACCGTCATTCGGGATATGCTCTCCGCAGACGATGCTGCCCTGGTCGCCCACACGGACGCCACACTTCTTCTTCTTCTTCTTCTTCTTCTTCTTCTTCTTCTTCTTCTTCTTCTTCTTCTTCTTCTTCTTCGTACGCAGTCAGACAGTAACCATTATTTTTTCGAAAAAAGCGGCGGTCATCCTGAGGCTGTCGACACTGCCATAGAGCTTGTCTTGCAGTTCCACTGGTGATGGCCACATCTGCTCTCTCTGATCCTCGTATGTCAGGCAGTTCTGCAGCAGATGTTCAGCGGTCATTTTACCGGTACCGCACGGGCATTCGTCGGTACCCCCTATCTTCAATTTGTTGAATAGGTGGTACCTCAGTCTATTGTGGCCAGTGCGAAGTCTGAAGACAACGACCTGCTCTCTGCTGTTCTACTGGTAATAGGCATCGTTTTTGGTGTAACCAGTATGTTCGGTTTCCCATTTGGTCATGTAACTGGCTTTGAAAAGCCGTTTTGACTCTTCGTACGTCATACTAGTATCTGTTTGTGGTAGTCTTGCACCTTTTTTCGCCAGTCTGTCTGCCTCCTCGTTGCCTTGGATGTTGCAGTGTGATGGGACCCACTGTACCACTACCCTTTTTGGTGCGGACTGCTGGCACAGTTTGCAGAGTGCTGCTCTTACGTCATTAAGCTCAGTGTTTTTCTGGCTTTTTAGCGCTATGACTACGGCGAGAGCATCTGTAAGCAGGACTATATGGCTTTCATTTTCTTTATGTGTCACCATTTGTTCCACTGCCGCCCTCAGTGCCTCTGCCTCCGCTCTGAAATTGCTTGTGTACTTACCAGTAGCGAATGACAGTGTTATTTTTCTGCCATTTGGTAGGTTCAGGAATGCTCCTGCCCCTCCGTTCTGTGTAGTGTTTGTTACAGAACCGTCGGTGTATGCATGGGTCTAGTCCATTCTTGGGTAGTTTTTCGATATAAAGCTTAGGGTAGTATCTCTCCTTTCTTTTTCAGTCTGGCCATTTTTGTTTCCAATACCTGGTATATTTTCTACCACCTCTGGAAATATATCCTGCCTCCAGGTAGGTTTTCGTACAGTAGTGATGGGTTTTGGTGTTGTTAGTGCGTTTATGGGATCTTCGTGCATCTTTGCTTTGGATATTCCTGCAAAGTTTCTCCGCTTTAGTTTCCCATTTCCCAAATTGTTTAGTGCATTGGATGGTCGGTCAGTCTTCGGAGTTTCTCTGACTGCAGCTGGGCTCTGCAGTCTCTTCTATCGGTCATGGATTGCAGTTTGGTAATCTTTTCAAGTTCTGCAATTGGCGTTGACTTCATGCCTCCTGTTATTACTCTCATGGCGTGGTTTTGAAGTTTGCTAACTTTATCGAAGTTCGCCTTTGCTGCTGTTGTCCATGCCGCAATGCCATACTCGAGAACTGGTCTCACTCTTCCAGTGTACAGTTTCTTTAGTATGCTTTCGTCTGCTCCCCAGCTTGTGCCAGCAAGTTTCCTCATGATTGCCATTCTTTCTCTAGCTCTCATTCGGTTTCTCTCGATCTGACTTTTCCATGTCATGCGCCGATCAAATGTGACTCCCAGATAGTTTGGGTTGTCGTTTGGGTGCAGGAATTTGCCATTTAAACTTAACTTGGTATTTTGAGGTTTGATTGAAAGCGAGAATATTGTGCATGTGGTTTTCTCCTTGTTTATTTTGACCAGCCATGAGTTCGCCCACTCCTCCAGCTATGTTAAGGCCTGCTGCATCCGATTTCATGCTATGGTGAGATTCTTTTCAGAGGTCCACATAGCCAGATCGTCTGCAAACATTGAGCTATGGACTCTTCTTGGTACATTCTCTGTAATGTCGTTTATATACACCAGGAAGAGTGTGGGTGACAGTACTCCCCCTTGGGGTACTCCCTTCTCGAGTGTCACCTTTCTGCTCATCTGCCCTTGTACTTAAACTCTGGCCGTTCTTTGTTTGAGGTAGTGGTTGATCCACTTGTACATCTTCCCACAAACATCACTTCTTCTTAGCTTGGCTTCTTCCATCTTTCCAGACTTTGTCAAATGCCTTTTCTAGGTCCACCCAAACCGTTACTGTGTGTTTCTGTGCCTGGTAGGCATCTTCTATTTCCTGGGCTATGAGGATGACCTGGTCCTCAGTGAATCTGTGCTGTCTAAAGCCGGCTTGCTGTGGAATTAGTATTCGTTTTTCTTCCAGATGCCACATCAGTCTGGTGTTTATCATATGTTCCATCAATTTGCCGACACAGCTCAGTAGGCTGAAAGGCCAGTTTCCATTTGGATCTGTTTTGTCCTTTCATTTTTTTGGTACTGGTACCAGTACTGCGTCTTTCCATGCCTGGGGTACAATTCCCCTTTTCTAGCTTTGGTTCAGAACCGATAGCAGCTTCCTCTTCGCTGTTTGGCCCAGCCCCATCAGCATTTCGTTTGTTATCCCATCTTTTCCGGGAGATTTCCTTTTCTTTAATGTTCTCATGGCCTCTTCCATTTCGCTCATTGTTAATTTGGCCATCATATGCTCTTCAGGTGCCGTACTGATGTTGTCGTGCCCCTTTTGCTCTTCACTAATGTCTGTATGCCTATCTGCAGGGACCTCGATGTGGTTTGCTCTGGCATAGTCATCGACAAAAGCGTTTGCAGCTTTTTTTACCAGTGAGCAAGTTTTCGCCCTGCTTGATGGTAATTTTTTTGTTTGACAGGGTTTCGTCATTCATGCCTCTGACTAGCTTCCATAGCTTGTTCCCTTCTTTGTCCAGGTTTAGGCTTTCCGTTTTGTTTTTCCAGCTCTCTCTTGATGTTTGCTTGAGAGTGTATTTGTATTTCGCATTGGCGGCTTTGAGGGCGATGTTTGCCTCCATAGACTGTTCTCGCTCTTCCATGTTCCTAGCATGTGTTACTGCATCTTCCGCTTTCTGCAACTCATCATTCCAGTAGGGCTTATAGTTTTTCCTACCCTCTATAGGGATGGTTTCAGTGGTGGCTTGCATTATTGCCTTGCTTAGGCTTTCCGCCATGGGCTTCATTTTGTTGTTTCGTGTGTTGATGGTTTCACACAGCCCGTCTGTCAGGATTGCAAATCTGTCCCAGTCGGCTCGTTTGTAATTCCAACGTGGGAGCGGTTTTGTTTCCTGTGGGCCTACTTCCATATCAATGTCTAGCCTGATCGACCTGTGGTCGCTACCTGCCAGTTGCTTTAGCACATGGCGGTCTATTTTATGGTGTATGTCCTGTGTGGCGAAGGCCAAATCTGGAGTCGAGGTGGTATGCCATGTTCTGGAATAGAAACAGATCCAAATGGATACAGGCCCATCAGCCTACTGAGCTGTGTCGGCAAGCTGATGGAACGGATGATAAACACCAGACTGATGTGGCATCTGGAAGAAAAACGAATACTAATTCCACAGCCAGCCGGCTTTAGACAGCACAGATCCACTGAGGACTAGGTCATCCTCATAGCCCAGGAGATAGAAGATGCCTACCAGGCACAGAAACACACAGTAGCTGTTTGGGTGGATCTGGAAAAGGCATTTGACAAAGTCTGAAAGGACGGACTTAGAGTCAAGCTAAGAAGAAGTGATGTCTGTGGGAAGATGTACAAGTGGATCAACCACTACCTCAAACAAAGAACGGCCAGAGTCCAAGTACAAGGGCAGATGAGCAAAAAGGTGACACTCGAGCAGGGAGTACCCCAAGGGGGAGTATTGTCACCCACACTCTTCCTGGTATATATAAACGATATTACAGAGAATATACCAAGAATAGTCCATAGCTCAATGTTTGCAGACGATCTGGCTATGTGGACCTCTGAAAAGAATCTCACCATAGCAAGAAATCGGATGCAGACGGCCCTAACATCGCTGGAAGAGTGGGCGAACTGATGGCTGGTCAAAATAAACGAGGAGAAAACCACGTGCACAATATTCTCGCTTTCATTAAAACCCCAAAGTACCAAATTAAGTCTAAATGGCAAAATCCTGCAGCCAAACGACAACCCAACCTATCTGGGAGTCACATTTGATCGGCGCATGACATGGAAAAGTCAGATTGAGAGAAACCGAATGAAAGCCAGAGAAAGAATGGCAATCATGAGGAAACTTGCTGGCACAATCTGGGGAGCAGACGAAGGCATACTAAAGAAACTGTACACTGGAAGAGTGAGACCAGTTCTCGAGTATGGCATTGCGGCATGGACAACAGCAGCGAAGGCGAACTTCGATAAAGTTAACAAACTTCAAAACCAAGCCATGAGAATCATAACAGGTGGCATGAAGTCAACGCCAATTGTAGAACTTGAAAAGATTACAAAACTGCAATCCATGACCGATAGAAGAGACTGCAGAGCCCAGCTGCAGTCAGAGAAACTCCGAAGACTGACGGACCACCCAATGTACCAGAGACTAAACACTTTGGGAAATGGGAAACTAAAGCGGAGAAACTTTGCAGAAATAGCCAAAGCAAAGATGCACGAAGATCCCATAAACGCACTAACAACACCAAAACCCATCACTACTGTACGAAAACCTACCTGGAGGCAGGATATATTTCCAGAGGTGGTAGAAAATATACCAGGTATTGCAAACAAAAACTGCCAGACTGAAAAAGAAAGGAGAGACACTACCCTAAGCTTCATAACGAAAAGCTACCCAAGCATGGACTGGACCCATGCATACACCGACGGTTCTGTAACAAACACTACACAGAACGGAGGGGCAGGAGCATTCCTGAACCTACCAAATGGCAGAAAAATAACACTGTCAATCGCTACTGGTAAGTACACAAGCAATTTCAGAGCGGAGGCAGAGGCACTGAGGGCGGCAGTGGAAGAAATGGTGATACACAGTGAAAATGAGAGCCATATAGTCCTGCTTACAGATGCTCTCGCCGTAGTCACAGCGCTAAAAAGCCAGAAAAACACTGAGCTTAATGACTTAAGAGCAGCACTCTGCAAACTGTGCCAGCAGTCCACACCAAAAAGGGTAGTGGTACAGTGGGTCCCGTCACACTGCAACATCCAAGGCAACGAGGAGGCAGACAGACTGGCAAAAGAAGGTGCAAGACTACCACAAACAGATACCAGTATGACGTACGAAGAGTCAAAACGACTTATCAAAGCCAGATACATGACCAAATGGGAAACCGAACATACTGGTTACACCAAAAACGATGCCTATTACCAGTTGAACCGAAGAGAGCAGGTAGTTGTCTTCAGACTTCGCACTGGCCACAACAGACTGAGGTACCACCTATTCAACAAATTGAAGATAGGGTGTACCGACGAATGCCCGTGCGGTACTGGTAAAATGACCACTGAACATCTGCTACAGAACTGCCCGACATACGAGGATCAGAGAGAGCAGATGTGGCCATTACCAGTGGAACTGCAAGACAAGCTCTATGGCAGTGTCGAGAGCCTCAGGATGACCGCCGCTTTTCTCGAAAAAATAATGGTTACTGTCTGACTGTGTACGCAGAAGAAGAAGAAGATTAGGGAGAGATTTGTGTCTATCTCCCAATCTTCCACTTCGTGACCTCTGCTGTCTGTGTCCGAGTAAGCCGAATTACAAATCCTCATTAATAGGTTGACAAAAATTGATTGCGTATGGTGCAGATCCGCTAGAAATTGTCCTAAACGATAAAAATATGGAGGAAGTAAATCACTTTAACTACCTCGGATCTATCATCACCGACAACCTGTCACCGTACGCAGAGCTGGATCTATCATCACCGACAACCTGTCACCGTACGCAGAGCTGGATCTATCATCACCGACAACCTGTCACCGTACGCAGAGCAGCAGAAGCGATTAAGCATGGCTTTAACACTTGCCAGGCTCTCACATAGACTGTGGAATAACATGATGCTGACCATATCCACACATGTTGCTGTGTACAGATACTGTGTTATTAGTACCCTGCTTTATTGTAGCAAAACATGGACTCTGTATGAAAAAAAAAGGCTAAATGCTTTTCTTATGTGCTGCCTGAGACGCATACTTGGAATGTCATGAACTGACAGAGTGACTAACAGAGACGTGTTGTACCGTGAAAAGATTGCCAGTTTAGTTACCAGTCTACGCCAGCGCCGCTTCCGGTGGCTTGGTTACGTGTGCAGAATGGAGTATGGGCAAAAACTAAACGATATACTTTCCGGAGAATCCACCGGCAAATGTAAAATACAACCGTCCTCCTCTACAAATATGTTTGCAAGCGTGACCTGAAGGGGTTGAATATGAACACCTGCAACTGGGTGGAACTTGTCAAATACAGACCTGGCTGGAGGCAGGTTTTGTGTGTTGGTCTGCAGGCAAATGAAAACAAGATGCGTCAAGATGTAGTCTCCAAACGTGTCCTGTAAAAGTAAGGGCAATAATTGACTGTCCACTCTCTAGCCTAAAGTCAATTGTCTCTTGACACTGACATGACGTCAGTCAATACACATCAATAGTTTGAGGTGTGGTTTTATCTCTAAGTAGACCACTATGGGCAAGTCAGTTCTCCTGTTGGGCAGCTATGTTCAAATTCAAATGGGTTTGTTTTTCAAAACTTACATTGATATCAATTTCAAAACGAGTTTGAAGTGTACATTTATAACAATGCAGAAGGTTACCGTTGTACTATAACAGTTCTTCCGCAAGGAATCTAAGATGGCATTTATAATGCGATATTCAAGACCCAGAGAAACGAACGCAATTGGCGTTTCGTCTGGATAGAACATCCTTTTACCGTTGGATTGGACAGGACTCAGAGTGCACTCATATCAAGCAAGGAAGGAAAAGGAAATTTGACGATTTCGACAGAGATGCCATGAAACGGGAGATATTGAAACTGTTGACGAAAAATCAACTTGTTACTCTCCTGAAACTAAAATTAACATCAGAGCTTGTGTGGGCTAAAGTCAAAGGACATGTTGCCGAACAGAACAGGACATTTAAAATGTGTGGTGTTGAAGTGCTGACAGGCGAGTAGCTTTCAAAAAATAGACATTCAGTTGTCGAAGTATTGTGTTCAACGTGTGCTCCGGGAAAAAGAACGGTACTGGCAAAGAGATGAATTTACAATCTGTCCAGCCAGTAACAATTATCAACCCCTTTGACTCGACAGATTCGGATGATTAATATCATCTATTGTGGACATGCTGATTAGCAGACTTGGATGAATTAGAGTATGTTTATCAAAGCAATTAAGTGTACATACAATATGAACAAATACATTGCGATGTTCAAATACGTTACACAATATAAAATTAGCTGCGCAGTTGATACAACCTTAGGGGTCTAAGAGTAACCGAAGGGATGTCCCAACTATTGGACATTGATGCCATTTTTGCGATTGTACATAAAGGGTAACAAAAACTACCTAAAAACATGTATCTATCAAGACATTAAGGAGATACGCCTATGAACAAAATAAAATGCTGAGAAATTAAGCTGTGTATTGTAAAATCGTAAATTTAATGTAATTTCTTTGCAATGGTTCTAAAAGATCAAACGAATTCGCCGATGTGCAAATGTATTAACATCTATAAACTAAATAATATCAACGGTTTAGAGTCATTGATATTTTAATGTTGCATGAGAAAAATCATTTGGATATGACATGCAGCTTAGTAGAAATTGCTTCGGACCTTGTTCATAAATTAAAAGACGTGCTATACCAGGGTTTAGAGTCCTAGATTACCTTCTCTTAGAATAGCCGCGTACCAAGGCTAATGAGCCCAATCTACTCGTCCGCTGCAACGTTGTTACAAAATGGAGGACAGTAGCATAATGTTGCTCATTTATCTTCTTCTGGTTAATTTCTTTCGTACATTTAGTTTAACATTCCGAGGGGCAGAGCTTATCTGTCTACCAATTGTGCAAATGGGTGTCAGACTTAAAATTGTGAAGACAGAACAGCGAGAAAGGTATATAATTACAAAAAGCTGTGACCTCAAACAATCAAGTCTCATTTTTATCCCCGACGACTGTATCTGCTGTGACACTACCTTTATCATTTTTCGGTGTTGTTCTATTCTTCTTGTTTGTATATTTGTTTGTTTTTGTATGTATGATGTACCTTGTTTTGTCCTGTTTGCATGTAAACTTGTCAATACATCTCATGATGTACAACAGTTGCCGTGTGCCCCAACGACCTCACCGATAACGGAATGGCATGATATACAACAGGAACGTTTTGGCAGTTGGAGCAATAATTGTTATGTTATGTCATGTCATGTTATGTCATGTTATACATCAACTACACCAGACTATTATCTGCTAAGGTAAGCTGGATCAAGTAACCATATTTGTGTCACTTTAATAATAAGACGGCATTTTCGGGTGATACAATTTCTCCCAAACATTACACGACCGTCCTACAGTACGACTTCCGCCCACCATATTGGGATGCTAATGGTATCAACGTAGACGGAAAAATGCTTAACCAACTCCGGTTTGCGGATGACATAGCCTTAATCAGCCACACCATCAAGGAAGCTGGGCAATGCTAAAGTGAGCTCAACAACGCAAGAGTGGTTTAAAATGAAATAGACTAAAGGCACAATACATGCTGAACACTTTATGCTACTATGAGGAACTACGGCTTGGAACTGATCTTGTCAAAAAGCTGAATTCATGCACCTACCTATACCAAGAAATTCCGAATTCACACACAATTTCCCGGGAGATATCATGAAGGATAACAATTAGAGGGCTCAACTTCAATCATATCAGGCCCATATTTCAACAGCTGAGAAAAGCAAAGCAAAGCAAGTGCATTGTCATTTAAACCATAGTCTTAGTAGGTGTGGAACGTATGATCAATGGACATACCCTGGTCCGAGTTACTCAACGGGTGGTGGGACCTCAATGTCACCACTGGACCACATCGCCAGACCGCCATCAGGAGGGCCTGCCTTGCATGACATTCACACGGAAATTAACGTCATGGAGGGCTAAACCTTTAATCGCCGAACCGAACGTCCGCCAATGACATTGTCGAATGGCCTGAGAGAAAGATCTTGGTCCGTCATGATACTTCAAGGCATAGACAGATTAGTTTAGACGATATTTGCGTACCTAGCATAGCGTCTGAATGAACCCCAGGATTTCAGTAATTTCATTATATTTTTTTTTATAACCTCTGTTGGCTTTTAGTTAGTGGTTACAAATCTATGTGCAGCATTAATTTATATTCGGGAAGGGCAATTATAATCAAAATGAGGTCAAATAGAATTGACGAACAAAAAAAAACTGTAAAGTCTGTATGTATATCTCCAACAGAGATAACTTAACTCCTGGCGAAGAAGAGTTCCCAGATCCGGACGACAAGGCTGACGAACATTTTCTTTCTGAGGATGGCAAGAACGTTTGGTAAGTCTCGTAGTGGTTTTTGTAATTATAATTTGCCAAGAGTATTTCCCGGTGATATAACTGTGATCGTTGATTCTCGCATACTTACAAGTGCTGATAGTCTAGAACGACCTCAAACAATAACAACTTTACGTTACCATCAAGGCAAAAGTCAGATTACCTTCGATAAAACAGCTGTGTAGGCTGAATGTAAACAGGCAAAAACATGGAGGCAGGAGACCCCTGAAGCTGCAACGTCTCTAAGTCGAGTAATTCTCACAATGGAAACTACCAATAAAACTAGTAGGAATAACCAATAATTAGTTTGAAAAAAAGACGAAGGAAATCGGGTTTGCACATTTTAAGAACTGACCAGACAAACTGCTGCAAAAAAAAAATATATACATTGTGTCTGCCTTGCATCAAGCACAAGTTACCTGATGTGCATCAGACCCAGGTTACCAACCTTGCATATGGCACAAGTTACCTGATGTGCATCAGACCCAGGTTACCAACCTTGCATCAAGCACAAGTTACCTGATGTGCATCAGACCCAGGTTACCAACCTTGCATCAGGCACAAGTTACCTGATGTGCATCAGACCCAGGTTACCAACCTTGCATCAGGCACAAGTTAGCCGCCTTGCATAAGACACAAACTACATACCTTGCATCAGGCACAAAATACATGCCTTGCATCAAGCACAAGTTACCTGTCGTGTATCAGGCCCAAGTTACCTATCTTGCATCAGTTACACGTTACCTACCTTGTATCAGATACAAGTTACATACCTTGCATCAGGCACAAGTTACCTGTCGTGTATCAAACCCAAGTGACATACCTTGCATCAGGTACAAGTTACCTGTCGTGTCAGGCACAAGTTACCTACCTTTAATAAGGCACAAGTTACCTGCCTTGAAATCAGACACAAGTTCTCCGCCTTATTGAATACCCGGATTTTAGTTGCTCCAGCTGTGGGTCTAATTATCTAGAAACTGTGATTTGCTCGTTGACTGACGCCATTGACATTGGAAATGACTGTATTATAACACAGATAATCCCTATAAGTAAATAACCATTCTTCTCAAGTACTTTCTAAATGGGTGTAGGGGCGATGTGAAGATGGGTTATTGATTATTATGTTCTGCTGAACAGTTCGATCTCTCAGAGACCTTGCCAAAATCCAGGAACATATAGGCTGATTCGTAACTAATGAGTGGAGCCATTTGAGAAATATACATACTGGTTCGTAACTGATGAGGAAAATTGCCAAGTGACAGTATGATTCATAACTAATGAGTAGGGCCGTACAACGTGTTCATCTCTATGAAACCTGACATCAGTTAGCTGATCCATTCTGTTGTGAGTTCTGAGCAAGGAGCATGGCATCCTAAAATGTATCCTGTAGTTGCAATCAGCTCATGTGCTATGTGTTATATCTAAAAGTATTTTTCTTCTCTATGCCTTATCTAAATTGGAAGATTAACGTCGTTTCCTGCACATTATTTGTTTCGCTCGTACAGATGAGGATCTACTTATTGTTTAGATATGTGACTAGTGCCAGCGGCTCTATTTTTTAGATATGTGACCAGTGCCAGTGGCTATATTGTTTAGATATGTGACTAGTGCCAGCAGCTCTATTGTTTAGATATGTGACTAGTGCCAGCGGCTCTATTGTTTAGATATGTGACGAGTGCCAGCGGCTCTATTGTTTAGATATGTGACTAGTGCCAGCGGCTCTATTGTTTAGATATGTGACTAGTGCCAGCGGCTCTATTGTTTAGATATGTGACTAGTGCCAGCGGCTCTATTGTTTAGATATGTGACTAGTGCCAGCGGCTCTATTGTTTAGATATGTGACTAGTGCCAGCAGCTCTTAAACATCATCAGTACTATTTGTATTTCGTATTGCAACCCCTGACAATAGCTACGCGGAACTAAGATTGATAACCACTGACTGAAATTTATATGCTGAAAAAAATTATTCTTCACTTCACACAAAACTGATTGGCCTGCATCGCACAATTTATACATGTGGATTTGTTCCAGCAAACCATGCACGATTGGTCTGACAAAAACATCAGCCCTGATAAAAAAAAGAATAAATCCCTTATGGGGGTTTTCAACACTCGACAACACTAGTCATGCAGCAGGGACTGCCTAGGAGAATGACATCTTAGAATGAGAAACTTCATTGAATGAGGTATCAATTTTAAATTAAGATACGGGACCAAGATGCTGAGCAGCGCATGAAAGCTGCAGCGGTCAGCGACCCATAGATGACTGCTAGTGTCAGGGTCAGCAAACCAGAGCTGCCAAGAGCCCTCTACACCTCCACGTGGTGATCCTGGATAACAGGCTGCAGCAAGGCAGACTGGCTAAGGAGAAGAGATCGAAAAGGGAATGCTAACCCGGTACTAAAAAAATACACTTTGCGTAACAACAAAACAACTGACAATCACATGTGCAATTCTGACATTAAATGCTACGTATGTGGAAGGATTATTCGTTCCAGAATTGAGCTATACAGCTACCTCCGAACTCACTGGTGATGTGCAGCACAACTTTCTGGTGTCATCATCGCTTCCGATGTACAGAGAGAATAGGAAGTTAAACTGATTCTCAGCGCTATCTTTAGCACTTCCCCCAAGCCTAACGAGCTGCACGCACGAATCCACCTTACTCGCTATTTATAGCCAAATCAATCAAATGAAAATGACCACTACCGACCAACTACGGTTCGCACCAAGAAATGCATCGCGCTATTCTCAAACATGCTTATGAAACACAATTTCCAGGCCCTCTCCTGCAACCTACAAAGTGGTTTTGGAACGCACACGTAAACCCGTCCCATTGCCAATTTGACAAATATTAGGAATGGCGTCATTGGACTATCCGAAACTCGCGCCCATCACGACTCGCACTGTAGTTGGTACGACAATGGAGATGAGATCCACATTGATGCAGGAGAAGGACCCTACCATAGTCGGGGTGTTGGTTTCATTATTGCTAGATGCCATGCACCAAATGGTCTTTCAGTTGAGATTATTAGTTCCCGAATTGCTACACTCCGTCTGATGGTACATGGACAAAGTAATCCTCTCCTCATCGTACAGTGCTCTGCGCACAAAAGCGGATATGCTGATGACGATATCGAACAATTATATGAATTGCTGGAAGATCAGCTACGTCAACCTACGTATACAAAAAGTGGTCGTTGTCTTCTTCTTCTTCCTCGTCGTACGCTATCAGACGTTAACCTGTATTTTTTCGAAAAAAGCAGCGATCATCCTGAGGCTGTCGACACTGCCATAGAGCTTGTCTAGTGTTGCCACTGGTAATGGCCACATCTGCTTTCTCTGATCCTCGTATTTCGGGCAGTTTTGCAGCAAATGTTCTGCGGTCATTTTCCCGGTACCACACGAGCATTCGTCAGTGCCACCTATCTTAAATTTGTTGAATAGGTGGTACCTCAGTCTATTGTGGCCAGTGCGAAGTCTGAAGACCACGACCTGCTCTCTTCTGTTCAATTGGTAATAGGCATCGTTTTTTGTGTAGCCAGTATGTTCCGTTTCCCATTTGGTCATGTATCTAGCTCTAATAAGCCGTTTTGACTCTTTGTAGGTCACACTAGAATCTGGTTGTGTTAGTCTGGCACCTTCTTTTGCCAGGCTGTCTGCCTCCTCGTTGCCTTGGATGTTACAGTGGGATGGAACCCATTGTACCACCACTCTTTTTGGTGCGGACTGCTTGCATAGTTGACAGAGTACTGCTCTTAAATCATTAAGTTCAGTATTTCTCTGGCTTTTTAGTGCTGAGTGGTCGTTGGTGACTTCACTGCGACGGTCGGACGGAAACGGCCAGTTAAACGATACTTCGGTGATTGCTTTGAAGACATGGAATGCACGTGGTGAGCATCTGGCTATCTTTGCTGCAATGAAGAAGTCCGACATCAAGAACATGTTCTTCGACAAGCCACTGGGAAAAAGATGGTTCTGGCACTCTCCAAACTGAGAAACTAGGGCTGAGATTTATTATGGGATAAGTAATGATCTCATATTTGTTACTAACGTCAAAGTTCTGCACCATCTGACTATTGACAGTGCTCACATACCAATTTGATCAGTCATTAATCTGAAGACGCACCTTATTAAAAATCGAATTCAGGTCCATACCACTTTTGATTCTGCTAGACTATCATAGGCAGTTCAACGACAAGACTGGTAATGTGCAGGCTCTCCAACCTGCTACCTAGAACAATTCCTGGGTCAGCTGAATAACTGCATCAGTGGGGCATCAAAATGCAGTTGAATCAAGGATACCATATTAAGGCTCCTTGTAACCAGGAGACGACTCAAAGTCAATGGAATAATCAATACAAACGAACTGATTAGATGCAAACTCAAACAAGATATAAACAACAGAGACTACTGAAATGTATAAAAGCAACTGAGACAAGCAAGAGTACGATCAAATGTCAAGAAAATGCTGTAGTAGCTTCACGCTACTCAAAGAACGATGCAGCGTAGCACACTGCCAGACCACATCCACACCACATCATCAGGAGTCAAAACCTGCTTCAACGTCGTCGTAGATATGGAGTTGCTAAGAAATTACAGGTGGGCAGGCCACGTGTTACTCATGTCTGACAATAAATGGACACGTAAACTGACGTAAATTGACGCGCTTCACATATAATCCTCGCCCCAGATACCCACCAATGAGATGGAGAGGTATTCCCTACGACAAAACCTTGGTTCTCCTATTGTACGTGAATGCAAGACAGAGATGAGTTTGGACATTTGGCTTGCTTTCATAGGGCACACACTGTGCCTAATGAACTCCAAAATTATAGTATTACACTACAGTATTACACTACATTCGAACACTGCAATATTACACTACAGTATTGCACTACATTATTACACTACAATATTACACTTCAGTATTACACTACATTATTACACTACAATATTACACTACAGTATTACACTACATTATTACACTACAATATTACACTACAGTATTACACTACATTATTACACTACAATATTACACTACAGTATTGCAAGGCATAGAGGATGATGGTATAGAATGTATTTGGTTGCATATTAATATGTATTATTAAATGTCACCACCATCCCATGACAATCCGTTCACCAAACATAAAAACTGCACAAACAATCGTGTATGAACAAATCTAGGTCTTTGATGTAATCAGTGACCTATGAGAATGTGAAAATAATGTCTATTAAATGGTTAGCTTATCAATTAACTAACATTATAATTTTAATATATAATAAGGTCTTAAAATCTTTACATTTTACATAGCGTATCTTGAAAAGTGAAATACAAGCAGTTGACAAAACTATACGTTTTCTTTCTCTGATATCACGGCGTTTTGTAATGTTTGATTCTGCAATTCGGGATTCATTCCAGCCATGTTTTATGACTCTGAAGCGGGGAAATTTCACAAATCAGTCTGAAAGGCTTCGCATGTCTGCTAACAGACAGACTCGGCGAACAATGTATTGAAGGCGTGGTGATTCGGGATCTAGGTCCATTTTAGTACAGCACGGCATAGGATCTGGATGCATACAAAATTCTGCAGACTTCCTCACATACGGCGTGCCTGAAGGATTGACATCGGGGATAATTGCATAAGAAATCTTCAATTATGTTTTTCTTCAAATGACAAGGGAGACACTGTTTAGTTCAAGAAACATAATCCTATTAATACAGTTTGTTATAACAATACTCTAGTTTTGAGTAATTGTAAAAAATCACTTGTGACAATGCAGCTATCAGTATTTTGTTGTTGTATTTGTTTTTTAAAAGTTGAGATCAACTCGATTTCCCATTTTTGAAGCTAATGTGCTAAAGTGTTTTGCAATTTTGAATTTTGGATAGTAGGTCTGGCTCCAATTTGTTTGACTATTAGACAGTTGGAAAACATTACTTTAGCCTTCTGTAATGCAGGTAACATTTGATAAACATGTACGTCAATAAAAACGAGTCCTTAATATGCATGTGTTGTATCAAGACACGTATCTGTGTGTTTGCAAATCTTTATACGCATTGCAATGACTTTGTTTGTCAAGGGGAACTTACTGGCTGAATAGAGAAAAAGAAAGATGGTCATTGTTAAATTCAGGAATAGCCAACAAGAGGACTCGAGTTATCTTCGATACAAACAGACTGTCTACGTAAGTCTAGAAATTATCTACAATAAACAAAATAATGTACCTTTTTTTTTTTTTTTTGTCACATAAGTCTAACTCCGTATTTTAGTGTAACCAATACGGTAAGTAATGCAGTTACTCGTATTATCACAAGTAAGTCAAGTTATTTAATCAAGTAAGTATTATATATTTTATATCAACTTAAGTTCTGTAGACTAGTTATTTATCGAATAATTCAAGCAATATAGTTACTATCTCACATAGGTCAAATTATGTAGATAGGGGACGGCGTGGCCTAGTGGATAAGTGGCACGGCTCACAATCCGAAGGTGCTGGGTTCGATCCCCATCACAGCACCGGCCGTTACCCCGGGGAAGCAAACCCTTAGAAAATGCAGGAGGAAGCAGACCCTTACATAAAATGCATGCTGAAGTCGGATGCATTGGGCCGACAGGCGCAAAATAAAAACCACAGTGCAACGCACACCGCCTTGGGGATTAGAGAAATAAGGCGAACGCAAAAAAAAAAAAAAAAAAAAAAAATTATGTAGATAGTATTTCAGTTAAATCCAGTACTTTCTCTATTATCTCATGTCGAGTTCCTGTCGAACTCCTCTTGCTATCGGGATGTATACTGGACGATGGTGCCAAGTAGCTGCCGTATTGCACCCCTCACAGGCTTAATCAATCATTTGTGTTTAGTCTGAAATGCCTTGATTTCTGAGAGTATGTACTATTGCAATTGTTTCGACACAACCTAAGGCTTTTTCGTAATCAATAAATACAAGACACAGATGTGCGCAGTTGGCGTGCTCTCTCCATCAGTTTGAGATCGTGTGAGGGTGGTCAGTGTTGGTGAACCCTTTTCTGAATCAAGTTTGCTCACAAGGTTGATGCGTGTCGATTAGGTTAGCAATAACTCTAGAAGTAAATTCCCTGTATATTATCGACATTATACAAAATGGGCAACAGTTTCTGAGAGGTTCGGTGTCTCCATTCTTGTGGATTAGAATAGTCTTTGAGCCACTGGTTAGGAATTCGTTCTGTTTTCAAGCAATTATTAATGAGCTTTGTAGGTTGAAGTGCTAGAATTTCACCTCAATTATTAAAGAGCTTTGTAGGTTGAAGTGCTAGAATTTCACCTCAAGCTTTAAGGAGATGCATGGTTACATTCCTAGCCGTGGCTGTGATCTTGTTAGTTAAATCATTGCAATATATTCTTTCCATATACTTGCCAACTTTTTTTTAGGATTTCAGCCTTTAATGAAAAGTGTAATACTGTATGCATTCTGCATCGAAACTCCATTTATCTGTTGTGGTGGCATTATCTCCATCCCCTTTTTCACCGCAGCATAGTTTTTCTGCACCTAAATACACTGTTTCTAGCTTAAGTGGCATTGCCTTCTCACTTTAAGATATCGTATAGTGCGATCTTGTCCAGCACTCACTCGTCTTAAATCGCCATTGGGTGTCAACTAATTGTTTGGTCTTGACGACACGATCTCTAAAAAACTGCTTACATCATCTCTCGAGGAGATCTTCTAACGGCTGCATTGGGTTAATAGAGACGTAAAGATAGATGACGAGCACATTTACGATTTGCAGAAACGGTGTGCTCATCAGTCATACAATTTGACGAGGCCCAACAACCCTTGAACGATCTAACTGAGCTCAGCAGAGCTGCTGGTCTTTAGATTAATACAAACAAAACACAGTGCCCAAGAAATTCATACCGCCTACAGCTGGAAAAGTATCTGTCTGGGTGAAAAAAACAATGCTACCCAAAATATTGATCTCGAATTATGTACGCGAAGAATAGCGGCGTAGTATAGCTTCAATTGCAGAAAGCGGATACTCCCAACAGCAATTCCGGATTTATTCCAGCCATGTTTTTTTTCAACTGTGACGTGTGGGTTTTTTGCAAAACAGAGTCTGATGGGTTTCGAGTTACTAGAAATGCTATGGGCCGGCGTGCACTAAATATAGCGATAATGGATCAAATACGAAATGCGGAAATTCAACAGCAGACTGTTTCTGGATTTCGTAGAAACGGCATTATCGCTCAAATACCGGATTGATGCCGAGGATAATCTGATGTGAATGAGAAGTCAAGTTCTGTAGTTTTTGTATTACATGTCAAGTAATGTATATATTATCTCAAGCTAGATAATGTAGTTTTTATATAAAAAAGTCAAGTAATGTATCAATTCACTTCTGTTCGGTTCCTATGAATCGACGTCATTGCACGTTCATTGGTGCTCAGTCTCTCTCAGAAAATGACAACGGGTATGTATACTGATGGTCCCTGTAGCTCGTTGGTTGTACACACTTCTGATCCGTCCTCTCTTGCGTTCCAGTCAGCTCGAACTTCGATCGAAATCAAAAATCTGTAGTCTGTGAATTGCTGATTCGTCTATCTAACAGGCGGTCATGAATAGACTTTCAAATGTCAATCCTATCAATATCTATGTAATTGGTGTCTGTGAAGCAATTCAGGACGTCAACTCTTTCCTTGTTCTTAACCCCAGAAGGACCAGTGCAATGGATTCACTCCAGTCCCTCCAGTTTGATGTCTCAATAGATGACACCCACTCATTCCTTCGTCAGCTCCTCTGTTTCCTTCCGAAGCAAGGATTGAGAGTCCAAAACGATGACCGCCTCTGTTAAAGATGTCACAGATAGCCATCTTATAGCTGCTGTCACTGCTTCTATCTCCATTCTTGAACTGAAGGTTTCTGTACTGTATGAACTGTTCTGCTCAGCAACACAACCCTTTCACTCTAGCTGAGAAGTCCGAACTAGATTTCTCACTTCATAGCACCAATCCATCGGTATATATGATTATTTATCAGCTTGTTAAACTCGAGCTCTGTTCTCTCGTTGCACCACTATCTGCATTCCATACCTAGGGTTATGAGGACTTTGTGGAAATAAAAGTTTACTCCAAGATATTGCTATAGAATTGTTCAGGGGACACCATATCAATACAGGCCAAGTTACGATTGATCTGTGTAAGATTTTCTGGATGTCTTTGACCTATCTAATCCAGTCACGTGAATCAAGATATCATCTGTAAATGTTAGTGTTCGGCCTGGCCCTGTGGGATGAATGTTGACCACTTTCGTTGTGTAGATGATGTGCAGCATAGGTGAGCGTAGATAGCCTTGCAGCAGTCCTGGGCATGTTTACCTCTGCACTGATGTCCAAGATCCAAAGTGTAATTGCTCTCTCCGTCATGACAGTTTTTTCCCAACTCAACAGTCAAAGATTGGTTGAACATTGCTGTAGCCAGTGTAGTCTTTGCGATTGTCTTCACGATAACAACAACGCATGGTAAGGAGGTCGCTCGTCTGTGCACCAAGTACAGTTTAGTGTGTGGAGTTGGTAACGTCGCTTGATACCTGTGTCAGATCAATGACACCATCCATATTTCCATTTCGAGATGCCAGTCTCGTTGGTCGTCCATTATTTATGACATTGAGAATTGTCTTAAGTAGTGCCTGGTTCAATGGGATCTTTTGCCTATTTTCAGTGGCGTTTCCCAACTCCTTCGATTGAGCATTAAAATCGCTAGCAAAGATACACTTTTTGACAAGTACTTCTGAAATTCCACAAAAAATTTAAACTTTTTCTCATCAATTAGGCGATTGACGTGCACATGGAGGTTATAGATTCGCCCATCTTGGTTATTGATTGCTACGGCAATCCACTGTGATTCGACACCCTCACGTTTACTGGCGCTCATCTCCATGTCCATGTATGAGGAAGTTCTTGCTTCACGTACATAGCCAGCAATCGTTTTCTGGAACCAATAGAGACATTTTCCTTCTATGAAATTTTCTGGATCATGAGGATGCCGAAGTCATAGATCAATGGTTGGAGAGAGGATGAACAGAGCTGTGGCAATACCAATATTGACACGAACATGTTTTTAAACCAATTCTGTCTGACCTTCTTCTTCGTTTTATCTTCCAAGACCTTCTCCTTCTCGCTACTCCTCATGTCTCCATCTTCCTCTCCCTCTGCATCCATCTTTCTGGGATACATCGACGACAGATCACCATCTTGACAGAGCACGATCTCCGTAGCTCCTGCAATGACTTTTATTTTTGGTTTGTCTTCAGAGCTTTCCTTCTCCTACAGAAGCTGTCTTTCAGGCTTACGAGTCTCCTCTACTCGGTTTTTCATTGGTTATCTCTGCTATCATTTAAATGCGTTTTTCAAGGGAAGAATTCAATGTCTTTCATGTATGACTTGAAACTTCCAGGAGACAGACGATCAATGATTGTATTTCACTAGCGCCACCTTGGCTATCAAATGTTGCTCGATAAACAAGGATTACACACGTATCACAAACAATTAAAGCATTGTCAAATCCACATGATTTGATGTTCATATCAAATGTTCCAGACTTCAGCAGAGTATTGTTACACAGGCAAAGTGAACGTCACCTATATAGAGACAGACACATGAAACCTGAATAGATGGGACGAGAATCTAATCAACTGTTAATAACACGCTTTCAATCTTCCGACACACAGTAGCAGACGTCTACATCGTTAATCAGAGGTGTGTCCAGTACATAAATCAGTGCATACAACACACTGAATGAATCACAATGATGAAGATACATATGGAGAACGTACCCTAAGAAATTAAAACAGCGTCCATCACTGTGATATCATTCGTGTCACTCTGACGACGACCTACAAACATGTGAGGAAAGTGAAATTCTACTGAATATGTCCTGAACTGAATCATTGTCACATAAGCTGGATTGTGTGCCCCAAACTCTTTTCTTTGGTTGCTGATGTAAGCTAATCACGCGCTCCAACTTGACGAACAAAGTACAACCGTACACAACGCCCCCTCCCCCCTCTCCCCCTGCTCATACTAATGTTGATCTTGTTTCCCAAGTTCTGACATACAATGTTCACGTGTTCCTTACTTGTTGGTCTGATTCTCTTGTGTGAAGTTCTAAGCTATCTGTAATAACCCTCTAATAACAACGTGTTATTATCGAGTAAAACTATCTGCGACGTCAGATTGCCGCAGACTGAGGAGTCAGTTGTGCCAGGTTCCAATTCTCACACCAACTGTTTTTGACAGCCAAAACCATTCTTTCTTGTTTTTTTTTGACTACTTAGAATTTCCTCAATCTCTTGTTTGTATTCCCAACAACAATAATCGTCGTGAGTAAGATACATTTGAATATGCCGTTCAATGACACGTTTCCTGTACATGCCGGCTTCTCGTAATGCAGTGACCTTGAGACTCTTAACTCATCATCATCAGGTGCCCTGCGGTTGACGTTGACGATCATGAACCTCCATCCATTTCTATCACGTGTGTCGTTTATCAACGTTGTTGTTGATTGTCGCCTATGACATTTTATTAGGCTGTCCAGCAATATCTGTCTCGGCTTTCCTCTATCTCTTTTTCCCGTTAACTTTCTCGTTGTCATGACGCGCGCCAAGCCACCTCGTCTCATAACATGCCCAATAAAGGATGACTGCCTTGTTCTGATCCTTGCAAAAAGTTGTCTTCCTGATTGTACTTCCTCGAGTACTGTATCGGCATGGACAACAGCAGCGAAGGCGAACTTCGATAAAGTTAACAAACTTCAAAACCAAGCCATGAGAATTATAACAGGTGGCATGAAGTCAACGCCAATTGTAGAACTTGAAAAGATTACAAAACTGCAATCCATGACCGATAGAAGAGACTGCAGAGCCCAGCTGCAGTCAGAGAAACTCCGAAGACTGACGGACCACCCAATGTACCAGAGACTAAACAATTTGGGAACTGGGAAACTAAAGCGGAGAAACTTTGCAGAAATAGCCAAAGCAAAGATGCACGAAGATCCCATAAACGCACTAACAACACCAAAACCCATCACTACTGTACGAAAACCTACTTGGAGGCAGGATATATTTCCAGAGGTGGTAGAAAATATACCAGGTATTGCAAACAAAAACTGCCAGACTGAAAAAGAAAGGAGAGACACTACCCTAAGCTTCATAACGAAAAGCTACCCAAGCATGGACTGGACCCATGCATACACCGACGGTTCTGTAACAAACACTACACAGAACGGAGGGGCAGGAGCATTCCTGAACCTACCAAATGGCAGAAAAATAACACTGTCGTTCGCTACTGGTAAGTACACAAGCCATTTCAGAGCGGAGGCAGAGGCACTGAGGGCGGCAGTGGAAGAAATGGTAACACACAGTGAAAATGAGAGACATATAGTCCTACTGACAGATGCTCTCGCCGTAGTCACAGCGCTAAAAAGCCAGAAAAACACTGAGCTTAATGCAAACTGTGCCAGCAGTCCGCACCAAAAAGGGTAGTGGTACAGTGGGTTCCGTCACACTGCAACATCCAAGGCAACGAGGAGGCAGACAGACTGGCAAAAGAAGGTGCAAGGCTACCACAAACAGATACCAGTATGACGTACGAAGAGTCAAAACGGCTTATCAAAGCAAGGTACATGACCAAATGGGAAACCGAACATACTGGTTACACCAAAAACGATGCCTATTACCAGTTGAACCGAAGAGAGCAGGTCGTTGTCTTCAGACTTCGCACTGGCCACAACAGACTGAGGTACCACCTATTCAACAAATTGAAGATAGGGTGTACCGACGAATGCCCGTGCGGTACTGGCAAAATGACCACTGAACATCTGCTGCAGAACTGCCCGACATACGAGGATCAGAGAGAGCAGATGTGGCCATTGCCAGTGGAACTGCAAGACAAGCTCTATGGTAGTGGCGAGAGTCTCAGGATGACCGCCGCTTTTTTCGAAAACATAATGGTTACTGTCTGACTGTGTACGCAGAAGAAGAAGAAGAAGAGTACTGTATCGTCAGTATTTTTAGCAGTCATAGGATCCGCAGCATTCTTCTGTAAAACTACATTTCCATTGCTTCCAAAGATCAATGCGATTCTTTGCTAATTGTCCATGATTCACTGCCAAATGACAGTACTAGTTCCACGTAGCATCCAAGGACTCTCTCTCAGTTCCAGATACAAGGTTTTGATGCACAATATTCCTTTCATGGTCTGAAAGACCGATTTTGCTTGGGGTATTCTGCATTTTATTTTGTAATTGCATCTTCCATCTCATGTTATGAATTTACCCAGGTATTTAAACATGTTGACTTTTCTCAATTTCGATCCCCTACGCTTTGACGCAGCATTTTGGATAGACCGGTTTCTTCGGCACTTCCATCACTTTCAATGTCTTTTTATTTAAGCTGAAGCCTTTGTTTTCACTTTGCTGAACTACCACGTCTACCATTTCCTGCAAGTCGGTTTCATTCTGGTCTATCAATACAATAGTATCAGCATATCGTAGATTATTGATGGCATGTCCACCAATTGATATTCCTGGCATTGTATGTATTTCTCTCAAGATGAACTCGCTGTATAGAGAGAATAGATCGGGGGACAGTACACAACCTTGCCTCACTCCTCTTTTAACTTCTAACTACTTTTGCAAAAATACACATTTATTATGAGAGAATTATATCACTACCACGCCTTCTTGGCTTTCTATCACTACCACGCCTTCTTGAATTTCTATCACTACCACGCCTTCTTGACTTTCTATCACTACCACGCCTTTCTTGGCTTTCTATCACTACCACGCCTTCTTGACTTAGAGTGACAATGAGCTAGTTACACGATAAATAAGTTAGGTAACTTTTCAATGCCGGTATCGAAGAATGAGAGTTGTAATTCACCTTCCAGGCTTTGATGTTATTTGTACCTGGGGCGGTGTTAGAGTGATACCTTTCTCGTGTGTTCTAGGCTCCAAATATAAGACACTCTTTGCAGACATCCCGAGCCATTGTAAAACGATCGATGACAATAATCGGAATGCAAAAGGCGCAATATATGAAAGATACAATATCAATGTTAGAACATCAAAGACAGAAAATATTATTATGTTCTATTTAGGGAGCTGCGAAGAGCAGTGGATAGCGCGCTGACTTCACATCTCAGTGGTTCTGGATTCATTCCCCAGTTGAGGTTTTCAGACGGCAATGGTTCTCGGGTCGAGCCAACGTTAAATTGGTACCAGTTCAGTCTGAGAAATAAAGGCGGTCGACGTGATGCTGACTATATTATTTACTAAGTACCGTGGGTTACAAAATAAAATGGGCCTAACACCATATTTCATATGTCCCGCATGGCGTCATGGGGTCTTTACTTTTACTTATTCCGTTCTATTTAGTGCCATTGTAACTGCACTCCGAAAAAATCCATATGTGGTCAGTCTTCATCAGCAAATGACGAATAGTGCGCATAATGATGGCTCTATTATACCGCTAGTTGTACACACTTTTGTTCTGTGCACTCAGACGTCCGTCCCTGCTCAGTCGACGTTTCATAATTGAATTTTTCATTCTGTGTATTGCTGTTTCATCTATTGCAGTCACCATCCAAGAGGCGGTAACTGATCGACCCTATGAATTATGAAAGTCACCCATGTCCATATCTGATGTCAATATCTGATGTCCTTATATGATGTCCATATCTGATGTCCCTACAAGTGTTCCTACGTTGCAAGAGCTTCAGCTATTCTACGTAATGAACCCTTGCATATTAGAACTTTCTTCTACAAAGAATTGCCCTGCAAAGTGAAGAACTTCGAGTGATCATTCCCAGTGAAATATGGTGTAGGACAGGGATGTGTAATGTCATCTTTACTTTTTAACCTTGAAATTGACTGAGGTCTAAAGAACACAATTTGTGAAAGAACAGAGAGGTATACTTCTTCTTCATCGTACGCAGTCAGACAGTAACCATTTTTTTTTCTAAAAAAGCAGCCGTCATCATGAGGCTGTCGACACTGCCATAGAGCTTGTCTAGTGTTGCCACTGGTGTTGGCCACATCTGCTCTCTATGATCCTCGCATATCGGGCAGTTTTGCAGCAAATGCTCAGCGGTCATTTTCCCGGTACCACACGGGCATTCGTCGGTGCCACCTATCTTCAATTTGTTGAATAGGTGGTACCTGAGTCTATTGTGGCCAGTGCGAAGTCTGAAGACACGACCTGCTCTTTTCTGTTCAACTGGTAATAGGCATCGTTTTTGGTGTAGCCAGTATTGTCGGTTTCCTATTTGGTCATGTATCTAGCTCTAATAAGCCGTTTTGACATATCTCATACTAGTATCAGGTTGTGGTAGTTTTGCACCTTCTTTTGCCAGTCTGTCTGCCTCCTCGTTGCCTTGGATGTTGCAGTGAGATGGAACCCACTGCACCACTACTCTTTTTGGTGCGGTCTGCTGGCATAGTTGACAGAGTACTGCTCTTAACTCATTTAGTTCAGTATTTTTCTGGCTTTTCAGTGCTGTGACTACGGCCAGTGCATCTATAAGCAGGACTATGTGGCTTTCATTCCTTTTATCTATCACCATTTCTTCCACTGCAGCCCTCAGTGCCTCTACCTCCGCTCTGAAATTGCTAGTGTATTTTCCAGTAGCGAATGACAGTGTTATTTTTCTGCCATTTGGTAGGCTCAGGAATGCTCCTGCCCCTCCGTTCTGTGTTGTATTTGTAACGGAACCGTCGGTGTTTGCATGGGTCCAGTCCATGCTTGGGTAGTTTTCCGTAATGAAACTCAGGGTAGTATCTCTTCTTTCTTTTTCAGGCTGGCAGTTTTTGTTTTTAATACCTGGTATATTTTCTATCACCTCTGGAAATATATCCTGCCTCCAGGTAGGTTTTCGTACAGTAGGGATGGGCTTTGGTGTGGTTAGTGCGTTCATAGGGTCTTCGTGCATCTTTGCTTTGGCTATTTCTGCAAAGTTTCTTCGCTTTAGCTTCCCATTTCCGAAATTGTTTAGTCTCTGGTGCATTGGATGGTCAGTCAGTCTTCTGAGTTTCTCTGATTGCAGCTGGGCTCTGCAGTCTCTTCTGTCGGTCATGGATTGCAGTTTTGTAATCTTTTCAAGTTCTACAATTGGCGTTGACTTCATGCCTCCTGTTATAACTCACATGGCTTGGTTTTGGAGTTTGCTAACTTTATCTAAGTTCGCCTTTGCTGCTGTTGTCCATGCCGTACCATGTTGTACGCTTCCAGTGTACAGTTTCTTTAGTATGCTTTCGTCTGCTCCCCAGCTTGTGCCAGCAAGTTTCCTCATGATTGCCATTCTTTCTCTGGTTCTCATTCGGATTCTCTCGATCTGATTTTTCCATGTCATGCGCCGATCAAATGTGACTCCCAGATAGTTTGGGTTGTCGTTTGGCTGAAGGTATTTGCCGTTTATACTTAATTTGGTGTTTTGGAATTTGATTGATAGCGAGAATATTGTACATGTGGTTTTGTCCTCGTTTATTTTGACTAGCCATGAGTTCGCCCACTCTTCCAGCGATGTTAGGGCCGTCTGCATCCGTTTTCTTGCTATGGTGAGATTCTTTTCAGAGGTCCACATAGCCAGATCGTCTGCAAACATTGAGCTATGGACTCTTCTTGGTATATTCTCTGTAATGTCGTTTATATACACCAGGAAGAGTGTGGGTGACAGTACTCCTCCTTGGGGTACTCCCTGCTCAAGTGTCACCTTTTTGCTCATCTGCCATTGTACTTGGACTCTGGCCGTTCTTTGTTTGAGGTAGTGGTTGATCCACTTGTACATTTTCCCACAAACATCACTTCTTCTTAGCTTTACTCTAAGTCCATCTTTCCAGACTTTGTCAAATGCCTTTTCCAGGTCCACCCAGACCGCTACTGTGTGTTTCTGTTCCTGGTAGGCATCTTCTATTTCATGGGCTATGAGGATGACCTGATCCTCAGTGGATCTGTGCTGTCTAAAGCCTGCTTGCTGTGGGATTAGTATCCATTTTTCTTCCAGATGCCACATCAGTCTGGTGTTAATCATAGAGAGGTATACGTTGGATACCATTCACCATGTTAGAAGACCTCTTCTTTGAAGATGAGCTCTTCTGGTTCACAGATATGAGCATATCCAGGACAGGAGTATCAACTTTTAAAAAGTTGCTAAATAAGTAGGGTTAAAGATCAACACAAAGAAAACTCAAATTATAAACTGTGGCAAACCAACAGCCATTATCTCTAGGAAACGAAATGTTGAAAAAATAGAACAGTTTGCTTATATCGAAAGTGTGGTATCACTAAAGGAAGTGGACATCAAATCCCACTTTAACAAGGCCATGTCCTGCCTTTGCCATCATGAAACCAATATAGACATGCAGTATATGTAGTTCGGAATACTTAACTCAGGGTATACAACAGTAGTGCTTTACCGGTTCATTGCATATAGTTCGGAATGCTGGAGGATGACTAAGAAGAATACTCAGAGATTAAAAACTGTCCGCCACACATGCCTTATCAGAATAATTCTAGTGTTTTAGTCAGATAAAATATCAAATGACAAACTTCTACAGGACACCAACCATGAAGATATGAAGCATTATAAGAGAAAGAAGATGCAGACGGCTGCTTGCTAAAACAGCACTTATATACACACCTGAGGGTAAGAGATATATATTGTAGACCAAGAGCTACTAAAGACGCACGATGGAAGACATAAAGCACTGTGCAAAAGATTGCCCAACAAAAAGACATAGAAAGTCCTTGTAAAAGTCGTATTTGCCACAGAGAATATAAAGCATTCGATGATAATAAAAGTAAATTCCCATGCCAGAGATAGTATACTGTCTTCATGTCTACTATTCACTCATCTACTATTCACTCATCTACTATTCACTCATCTACTATTCACTCATCTACTATTCACTCATCTACTATTCACTCATCTACTATTCACTCATCTACTATTCACTCATCTACTATTCACTCATCTACTATTCACTCATCTACTATTCACTCATCTACTATTCACTCATCTACTATTCACTCATCTACTATTCACTCATCTACTATTCACTCATCTACTATTCACTCATCTACTATTCACTCATCTACTATTCACTCATCTACTATTCACTCATCTACTATTCACTCATCTACTATTCACTCATCTACTATTCACTCATCTACTATTCACTCATCTACTATTCACTCATCTACTATTAATCCCATACCAGGGATTGAGAGTGCACTAGAATTAATGACATTATTAAATAGGTCGCAGATTACTTTCTCAGAGCTGCTCACTGCCATAATTCCACTCTCATAATTGAGATATCTGTTATGTGTACACTACTCCACTCGATCCCAATCCTATCTTTGACGCTAGCAGAGAAGCCACAATCTCATGTCCTACTGCGCAGTCCTGATCTATATATGTAACATTATTTTATGTATTATGACTTACTTACTGTTCAGCCTTCCCTTTATCATAGCACCATATTGCGTTGCTGACCAAGCGAAAACGATGACTACAGTTCGTGTCTTAATCGACATTGTGAATGTATTCTTCCCCTATGATTGAAGTAGCAATTTCTGTCATCCGGCCTATCGCTATATCTTGCTGTGCCATTCATGACATCACTTTCTTAATTCTTGCTGTGCCATTCATGACATCACTTTCTTAATTCTTGCTGTGACATTCATGACATCACTTTCTTAATTCTTGCTGTGACATTCATGACATCACTTTCTTAATTCTTGCTGTGACATTCATGACATTTGTGGGCGTGTTCGAACCTTTCACTCCGTCATTTTGAAAGTGTGAGGATGCCCAGTCTATAGCAATGAACGACAAAACCAACTGATAATATAGAATTTAAATCAACAGCAGCTCCAGGATTAGAAGTGCCATTGTCCTGTCTTGAGGTCTGCCTCAATTGCATACCTGCAAAGCGTGATTAACATGGTGCGCATTTGCCAGTCAGCAATAAAATGTTAATCCCACATTTTCTAAACTGTCGCACCAAGAAAATCAAAGGAAGGGCCATGGAATTCAAACAAAAATTAGGATCAGCAGAACATCACGCCCATTTAACATAAACGTAAACAATATCAGCCATAAACAGGCCAAAGAGTTCACGTGCTTGCAGACAATCAAAGTTAGAAGACCTGTTCCAGAAATGGAAAGAAAGTGTTTAAAGTCTCTGTAGTGACTTTCCCAATGTACCTCTACCTTCGCATTTTGTTTGTTTGCTTGTTTTCTGTGATTTCCATTAAAACGTATAGATAAATCAAATGCATATTTAAAATGTGATTAGTATAGATACCCTTGTCCATTGTCTACCATCATTGCAGTGTCATTTCACATGAACTCATCAGTCGAAACATGCATTTCAGGAGCTTAACTATATCCTCACTAAATTAATATGTGCCCAGGTATAAGTGTACCACAGCCATTGGTCAAAATATTTAAAGACGCCATCAACTGGCATTGTCAAATAAAACAGGTAGAGTCGTCAATGATCCACTTGCAAATTGTACACTGATGGGCTGATCGAAAAAGTTTGTGTGAAAGCAGAGTGAGGATATAGGAGGAATATGAAGTTCAAATACGTTGGGACGGACACCGCTGATATGGATCTTGGCAATACTTCCGTTCAAGAACAAAATCCAACATCGCCAGGAAACCACTGGTCAACATTTTGGTCATATTGATGGTTATATTGATGGTTATATTGATGGTTATATTGATCTTCTGGTGTTATTACATTCAATATTTTCTAAGATAGTAGCCACACAAAAAATAGTTTCTCTATTCATTTTTTCAAAAATTGATTCAGCGAACCATACAAAAAGCATTCATGTGGTAATAGATATCAATATCGCACAAGTAATCTACAATAGACGTTTGATCTTTTGTAGATTCATTCTGGTACAGCTGAAAAACGGCACCCAAAAGTGGGAGCCTGAAAGCGAAGATGAGATTAGTTCAGACGAAGAATCGGAAAAAGAGAGACCACAAATCGTGCCAGAAAAGGATGGAGTAGAAGAAGGAGAAGAAAATGAACGTGACCGTAAAGAAAGCATTGCTTCAGCTCCTAGACATACTGAATCGACAGAGTCTCAAAGCAAAGCAAAGAAGAAAAATGTTCTAGCATCTGAGGAGATAATAGACTATGGTGATGATGACATCAGTATAGAAGAATTCGAGGCAGAGCCATCTGATGAGGAATCAAGGTGAGTCAAAGAATGCTTATGGAAAGGAATGTTTGTACACATTCTGTTGTGAGCTGTATTATTTATTAAATTTGCGAACTCACCAAATGTGTGTATTTATAAATTGTTAGTCCTGCCATTCATCATCAACTTCTTCTGTACACATGTTAAAAGTCGGCGTGTGGAGGTTTTCTTTTGTGTGACAGATTTGTCTCCTATGTTGGTGTCACTCCGTGTTTCTTCAATGCCTCACCGACACCGTCAATCGATCGTTTTCTTGGTCTCCCTCTTGCTCTGCAACCCTGATGTCCGGTATTGTAGATCTGTGTAGTTGGTAACTTTAGTTACATATTTATTTGGTGTTCAAACCATTTTATTCTGTGCCTTTATATGTTTTCCATGCGCGGTGTTGCACCCACTTTCTGTCTGATTACTGTGTTTTGTACTCTGTCTAGCTTGTGACCCCAACAGCCTTTCTGAAACATCTCTTCTCTCATACCGTTATTTGTATTTGTTGTGTCTTGTCAAAGATGACTAGCAGAGAGTTGGTATAAGAGTATTACTCGTATTATCTGTTTGAAGTGTTCACATGATTTGTCAGCTATATGCGCGTACTTTTTGTCTTTATAAATATGAATTACACTTTTTGTTTTCGGATTTGTGATTTGCTTCAAATTATTTTCCTCTGTATTTCTCTTGACCGCTTTTTTTTTTTTTGGATGTACTTTACAAATGAAAAGAGTTGGAAGTATTTAGGAAAAGATGTTGGACTTGGAATACACTGGAGATTGCGTCTGCTACTTAACTTTCAAACTCTGATCTTATCTCATGAAATGTTTTGTCTAGTTTTTCAAAAATTATTCGTGTATTTTCTGGAATTTGATAAACTTCCTCGATCTCACAGGTAGGCTTGATTAATTCAAATGTCATTTAATCTTTGGTTATTAGTTGTACGACAGGTATACTGCACCCTTCTACTCGAGCATTTTTCTCACACACTTAAATAGAGAGAATGCAATAGCTCATTTACGAACAAGACTATGGTTTTATTTGGCAACTCGACTATAATGAAAACTTCTTTATTTCTGTAAATTACTTCGTGTGTACAACAGATCACATCTTAATTGTTGCCATTTGACTTGGTCTTCCACTTAAAAGTTGCCATAACAAAATGTCCTTTTCAGGTTGAACAAGGAAGGAAAATACAAGAAGAAATATTAGATAATATGAGAACATTGTATAATTCAGATGTGCTAGGATCAGCTGATGGGATATTATTCTTTTGAAATTTATGCAGGAATAAGATAAAATCAGAACACCAACTTGCCAAATTACATCGTCAAAAATGGAAAGCGAAGAACCCAATACAAAAACGTATCTTTGCAGATGACAAAACCTAATATATTAAGACAAAGATGGACTTCGAAATTCTATGAATGCACTTAGTACAGCCTGAGAAGGGTGCACCCATTTATGTCATTGCATAGGTCGCAGATGGCAATTTTTGTAAATCTAAATGAGACACGAAAACACTTTATTATTACACTTACAGTGTCCCTTATATCACAACATAATTGAGACAATAAGGCTAACGTCTGACCAGGCAAAACACACTGACCAAACAATGTTAGCCAGGATCAGGAGAAATATACTGACCAAGACCCTCACCTGACCTCCTCGTTGATCGGCCTGGAAACGGGATGTTGTCGAGGACAACAGTCTGGCTAATAAGGTGAGGTTTGATGAAATCCCCGTAGTAGTGAGTGTCACGCAGATTAAGTCAAGCAATGCACAACCGCCTGGAGGACCCAGGTCCACTTAATCAGCTCGCTCGTGATGTCAGGAAAGCTACTACATTCTGCCACAAGTTATGTCCCTTTCAGGGCGTACACAAGGGCTACCAACCCATTGTTGGTATTAGCAACCAACCAACCAGCCAACCACAACATAATTTCCACGAACATTGATACATTTATCCCATCGCTTTATCAGTGTACTAAAAACTGTAGTATAGAAGTCTTTGGCCTGCTGTCTCAGTCACATTTTCACATCACATTCAACTTCTTCGTCATTCGCGAAACGTCTCCCGTCAATGTGGACTTTCAGTGCACCAAAGGTTGAGAGCAGTCAGGACCGTAAGGTGGATGTTCAAGAAGTTGTCACCCTCGTTGTTTGATTTTCTCCTAGGTTAAACGAGTCTTTCGTGGTTTCACAGTGTGACTCCTATAGTCAGCAGGCCTGGGCAATTTATTCAAATCGCACACCGAAGCATCAAAATAACTTCACAGTATAATACAGCCTTTTCATTATCATTTGCCTTTATGAAATTGGTTAACAGCATTCCGTTTGAATCCTCTCAAAACACTGTCAGCATAACCTTTCCTTTTGATGGCGTACCTTGAATGTCTTGGTAGAAGGTGAAGAAGGATGTTTCAATTGAAGGACTCTCTTTGACTTGAGTGGGTAGTGGTGCACGCATGGTTCGTGGGCAAGCAAAATCCTGAACAGCGTGTGTTCTCCTTCATCTTCCTACCGACAGGTGCTGGAAGTAGAGGGCGTTCCTTTTGTGATCGTCACTGAGTTGTCTGTGTACCCATCGTGAACACATTTGTGTAGTTGCTACAATGGCTTTCTCCCTTTTCCCGTCACGCATATGCGCTTGTTGCAATTTGAACAGGACTACCTGCTCAGGCTTCATAAACAATTTGCTAGCGTCATTTAGAAAACGTATCAACCCAGTTATGCACAGCTTTACTCGACAAACACTTCTCATCATAAACAGGAAGCACTTCATTTTGACTATTTTATTTTGCAAAAAGTTGTTTGCGTAAAATACGCACAATAGCGCTGTGTACTTTAATTGTACACTCTGTGATCAAGGACGCCATTTAAAAAAAATAGGATCTCCGTACGTGCATGCGACACCTGACGTCTGCGATACACAGTAATCAGAACGATGGATTAACATAATGAATCATTTTCCAACTATCTCATATCAAATTGTGATCTACTTACTGACTGACTCGTAATATGAAGATAAACACATCGAAGACAAGCCTATTCAAAACACCAAGTCTACTGAATCATACATGTAAATAATATCAAACTTAAACATGTCAAAGTGTTGAAATACTTGGACAAAAATTGTATACAAGTTACAAGACTTGAAAGAGAAATTGCACGATAACATGAATACGGCACCTGAAGAGCACATGATGGCCAAATTAACAATGCGCGAAATGGAAGAGGCTATGAAAACATTAAAGAAAAGGAAATCTCCCGGAAAAGACGGGATAACAAACGAAATGCTGATGGGGCTGGGCCAAACAGCGAAGAGGAAACTGCTATAGGTCCTGAACCAAAGCTGCAAAAAGGGAATTGTACCCCAGGCATGGAAAGACGCAATACTGGTACCAGTACCAAAAACAGGAAAGGATAAAACAGATCCAAATGGATACAGGCCCATCAGCCTACTGAGCTGTGTCGGCAAGCTGATGGAACGGATGATAAACACCAGACTGATGTGGCATCTGGAAGAAAAACGAATACTAATTCCACAGCAAGCCGGCTTTAGACAGCACATATCCACTGAGGACCAGGTCATCCTCATAGCCCAGGAGATAGAAGATGTCTACCAGGCACAGAAACACACAGTTGCTGTTTGGGTGGATCTGGAAAAGGCATTTGACAAAGTCTGGAAAGACGGACTTAGAGTCAAGCTAAGAAGAAGTGATGTTTGTGGGAAAATGTACAAATGGATCAACCACTACCTCAAACAAAGAACGGCCAGAGTCCAAGTACAAGGGCAGATGAGCAAAAAGGTGACACTCGAGCAGGGAGTACCATAAAGGGGAGTACTGTCACCCACACTCTTCCTGTTAAATATAAACGATATTACAGAGAATATACCAAGAAGAGTCCATAGCTCAATGTTTGCAGACGATCTGGCTATGTGGACCTCTGAAAAGAATCTCACCATAGCAAGAAATCGGATGCAGACGGCCCTAACATCGCTGGAAAAGTGGGCGAACTAATGGCTGGTCAAAATAAACGAGGAAAAAACCACATGCACAATATTCTCGCTTTCATTAAAACGCCAAAATACCAAATTAAGTCTAAATGGCAAATTCCTGCAGGCAAACGACAACCCAACCTATCTGGGAGTCACATTTGATCGGCGCATGACATGGAAAAGTCAGATTGAGAGAAACCGAATGAAAGCCAGAGAAAGAATGGCAATCATGAGGAAACTTGCTGGCACAAGCTGGGAAGCAGACGAAGGCATACTAAAGAAACTGTACACTGGAAGAGTGAGACCAGTTCTCGAGTATGGCATTGTGGCATGGACAACAGCAGCGAAGGCGAACTTCGATAAAGTTAGCAAACTTCAAAACCAAGCCATGAGAATTATAAAAGGTGGCATGAAGTCAACGCCAATTGTAGAACTTGAAAAGATTACAAAACTGCAATCCATGACCGATAGAAGAGACTGCAGAGCCCAGCTGCAGTCAGAGAAACTCCGAAGACTGACCGACCATCCAATGCACCAGGGACTAAACAATTTGGGAAATGGGAAAATAAAGCGGAGAAACTTTGCAGAAATAGACAAAGCAAAGATGCACGAAGATCCCATAAACGCACTAACAACACCAAAACCCATCACTACTGTACGAAAACCTACCTGGAGGCAGGATATATTTCCAGAGGTGGTAGAAAATATACCAGGTATTGCAAACAAAAACTGCCAGACTGAAAAAGAAAAGAGAGATACTACCCTAAGCTTCATAACGAAAAGCTACCCAAGCATGGACTGGACATATGCATACACCGACGGTTCTGTAACAAATACTACACAGAACGGAGGGGCAGGAGCATTCCTGAACCTACAAAATGGCAGACAAATAACACTGTCATTCGCTACTGGTAAGTACACAAGCAATTTCAGAGCGGAGGCAGAGGCACTGAGGGCGGCAGTGGAAGAAATGGTGACACACAGTGAAAATGAAAGCCATATAGTCCTGCTTACAGATGCTCTCGCCGTAGTCACAGCGCTAAAAAGCCAGAAAAACACTGAGCTTAATGACTTAAGAGCAGCACTCTGCAAACTGTGCCAGCAATCTGCACCAAAAAGGGTGGTGGTACAGTGGGTCCCATCACACTGCAACATCCAAGGCAACGAGGAGGCAGACAGACTGGCAAAAGAAGGTGCAAGACTACCACAATCAGACACTAATATGACGTACGAAGAGTCAAAACGGCTTATCAAAGCCAGATACATGACCAAATGGGAAACCGAACATACTGGTTACACCAAATACGATGCCTATTACCAGTTGAACCGAAGAGAGCAGGTCGTTGTCTTCAGACTTAGCACTGGCCACAATAGACTGAGGTACCACCTATTCAACAAATTGAAGATAGGAGGTACCGACGAATGCCCGTGCGGTACTGGTAAAATGACCGCTAAACATCTGCTGCAGAACTGCCCGACACACGAGGATCAGAGAGAGCAGATGTGGCCATCACCAGTGGAACTGCAAGACAAGCTCTATGGCAGTGGCGACAGCCTCAGGATACCCGCCGCTTTTTTCGAAAAAATAATGGTTACTGTCTGACTGCGTACGCAGAAGAAGAAGAAGAAAGAGAAATTGAAACTATATCCCAGAAATCCTCTGCCACATTACTACTTAAATATTCGAACATCATCAATGCAAGGAAACAAACAACTGAGAAATAATATATTTATACCAACCAATTTGTGTTGCCAATAATGGTCCATATCCAAAGCACAGGAGAACAAAATCACAATATGTACAATGAAATGTCCAAGAAAACTCTTGTGTGCCAACAGAAGAAATGAGATGAGGTATGATGACGTTAGAACTATGGTGAGAACTATCTCTTGCGCTCAATACATACCAATATGTAAAATATCATTCTTCGGTCACCATATGACAATGCAGTTTGATCATCTACTACAGCGCAGTAAGATCATGCTATGGTGTAGGAGGGAGACCATGCGGTGGATGGATAGAAGTATAGTATAGTAGCCCCTTTCAGCAACGATTGACTAAAGTATTACATGACTTTTAGTGGTAAACAACAAATATATACTTAGCTTTCTTCTTTTTCTTTGCGGCGTAGTCTTTTCATTTCTTTGTGTTGCAAGAGCTTCTCTTCACCAAGCGCGAGGTGTACATCACTCGAATCGTTCTGCAGCTAAGTCTTCTTGGGATGTCAGACTCAAGCCTAGGGTCGTTATATCACGTTTACAAACATCTTTGAACATCAACTGTGGTCGGCCAACTATTCCTTTCCCATTCGCCAACTGTCCATAGAGGATCATTTTGGAAATGTTACCACATGGTTAAGCCATCGTCGTCTTCGTTACCTAAGAATAGAGTATATGCTTGGGAGACCAGTGCGAGGGTGCATCTCTGCATTTGACACTGTGTCACTCAATGAAATTCCAAGAATTAATCCGTGGGGCCTGTGCTCTTGTTATCATAGGTTGTCAAAGTCTCGTTACCATTTATGAGTTTAGGAGTGTGCAGACGGCACATGCATTGATTTTAATTGTCAGTTTCTGGTTTTGCCAAACACGCGCTATAAAAGGAACAAATTTAGCAACAGCTTTGCCAATGCGACTGTCAATTGCCGGGTCATGAGAGAGTTTGTCGTTCATGAGGGTTCCCAGGTATGAGTCCTGATCTTTCGAAGCCCTATACCAATACGGGCCTTGGTCTTTGGTCAGTCAATCTCGCCATCGTATATGTGTGCGACCCCTTAGAAGTGTACCGGCATACGGCCACCAAATTGTTATTCTACGTGTCCATCTGTTGTCAGGCATGTGTACTACATGTCCACCCCAATGATGTTTTATATCGCTGCTTCCGCAATGTCCCTAAACAAAGTTTGATTTTGAAGTATCATCCTTTTTGTGGATTAGAACATTGAGGGCATCCACTTGTCAAGAATGTGTACTGTATAGAGGCATTTATTAAATATCTTTGACATGAATAGCTAGACTTTCTTCCCCTGCCCGAGTGACAGGTGAAATGCGATTTGTTGTGTGAGTGTGTGATGTGAGACTAGCTGCTTTTAAAATGAATGTGATTGTTTCAATCACATTTGCGTAGTCAGCATCGATGTCGGTGTCGATAGAAGCTCCGAGTTGCTTGCTAGCTGCCAGGGTGGTAGCGATCGAAGGGCTGAAGAGCGTCTATGAGCCTCGATATGATCGCTGCTGCTGAAACTTTACACGTTTTAGATCGAAGTAGAAAAGGGCACAGATGACGCGATGGTCGCTTCCAATGCAGAAGAAACCAACCACTGAGACATCAGTTGCCGATCTACAATTAAACAAGAAATGATCGATTTCATGACGATGGTTCTATATGTGTGTACCTCTTGTGAATGGGCTTCTGGGAAAAGCTGTTACAGTGAAACAGTCGATTTGATTCCTAGAAAGTTGCCAGTCTGTCACCTGCGTCGTTCCTTGCTTCTCCAGAGTGTGGCCCCACATAGGTTTCATCATCTTGGCGAGGTCCTATTCTGGCATTAAAGTCGCCGATAATGATCTTGTAATTGCTGTTGAGTGGCCGGAGGACTTCGTGGAGGTTGTCAAAGAAATCAGCATGTTTTTGTTCCTCTTTGTCTGCTGTTAGTACATACACTTAAATAATGGTAACAGTATGGGATTTGGAGATCGGTCTTACACAACATCAAAGCTGGACATGGAGTCAATAATGAAAGCATACTTTACCAATCTGTTCAGATTATCAGAACCTCCTCCAATTGCCCTCCCGTCCAGTTTACCCTTTTTTGCAGACTTGCTGCCCTCAAAAATTCGCTATGCAATCCAGTGAATGCCATCTGGAAAATCACCAGGTGAAGATGGCATGACTACGGAAGTCATCCGGGCTTGCGGTCTACCAATTTACCAAGCCATAGCGAAACGTTTTACACGTTATATTCTTTCGGGGGGAACACCTGCTGCCTGACACAACTCGAAGACCACACTCTTACATAAGAAGGGAGACAAAGAGGATCTAGCAAACTATCGTCCAATCACTCTCCTCCCAGTCACTTACAAGCTGTTTACAAAATGCATTCTTGCTAGAGTCCGCACCACATTCGAAGAAACGCAACCAGTTTAACAGGCAGACTTTCGGCATTTGTACAGCACAATAGATCATATTTCAACATGTTGCCGCCTTATTGAGGCAGCCATATAGTTCCAGACGCACTTGATGTTCACCTTCATCGTTCACTGTTGGAACAAGGTGTAGATCCTGCTTACATCAGAGTTCTTACCAACAGTTATACGAACTGCACTACCACATTTCGTCCCTTCCAAGGTCCAATTGCGATACAAGTTCTTCTTCTTCTTCTTCATCGTACGCTGTTTACAGCGATATTTACGTTGCACTGTTTTAATTTGTTAGCCTGTGGCTCAGTGCATCCGATTTCAACAGGCGTTTCTGTAGGGTTGCCCTCCTTAGCCGTTGGCTGTCCCCAGCCTAACTACAAGGCAGCAGTTGTTTTTGGTCAGAGTTGTCTCTCTTAGGAAGTTGTCTTGCAGGACTATCGAGTCTTCCCTACTCGTGTCTACAGGGTTTGGCAATGATATGATGGACTATGTACTAGTTTGTACTTTCCCGGAAGAGAGGCAGTCCAGTGTGACTTTGTCCCAGGATCGTCACGTCCTGCCAGAAACGTAGCATATGCATGTGAGTGAGGTACCTTTTTGCTCCCTTTATTTTCTCGGCTCATCTGCAGTGATGGTACGCCTAGCATTCCCCACCACCCGGGAGGTTGTCCCAATAGGGTAGGAGGTGCAATGTCCGCTGGACTGCATCTCTTTTGCGTCCATTGGAATGACTTATAGCAGACAGAGGCAAAGAGCGAGGAAGGAGTGCATTTTACCATGTGCATTCCTGCGGCTCGACCGGGCTGAGCGGTGCTGAGATTTAGGGCGGGATTCTGGCTTAGAGGCGTTCGGCCGTAGTCCCTCAGATGGTAGCTTATCAGCCAAGCACGTGGACCAAATGTCAGTGACCTGTGATTCCTTTCGAAATAGTGCATTTGACCAGGGGACAAGCCTGGTCATTGCACGGAGATGTTGTTCGCCTGGTGCGGACATATCTCATGGTCAAGGGTTGAGTCTCAGCAGTTCGCAGTGAGGTAGCTGATCTACTGCTTAGGGCACCCCGACCGAGAACTAAGTCTTCTACAAATGGTTTCATACCTCATCGCCGTATGGGGTGAATATCGAGCAGCTTCCCGCCCGCTTTGATCGGTGGACGGCAGAGACCTCATTCTGCGGCTCGACCAGGCGGGGCTGGAGCGGGAGCCCCCAGGTCCCCACCATGTCGAAGCCTCCCTTTGCAATCGTGCTGAGCTTTTGGGCGGGATTTTGGCTTAGAGGCGTTCGGCCGTAATCCCTCACCTTGTAGCCTCGCGCCGTTGGCTTATCAGGCTAGTACGTGAGCCAAATGTCTGCGGCTCCTCTCGAGTTAAGCACGATTACCGTAGCAACGCCCTGTCATTAGTAGGGTAAAACTGACCTGTCTTCCGAGGGTCTATTTCCAGCACCCGGTCATTATAGACCGGACGTATCAATAGAGGGCGTTTTAGTTTTGTCAATGGCCAAGTTTCTGGAACCTGTGATTTCTGCAGGGTTAAGACCAGATTACCATGGCAGACGCTCTTTCATTAGCAGGTTAAGAGAATGTCCTGTCTTCCGTGGGTCTAATACCAGCACACGTTCACTATTAGACCTAACGGAAGTGCTCTCAATTTGACAGTCATTCTACAGTATTGGCGTGTTAAGTCAATTTAAGCCGCAGGCTCCACTCCTGATAGTGCTCATCCGTCAATTCCTTTATCATACACTGAATGCAGACCAACCGAGCCACATATGGCATAACCCAAGATTTCTGAGGGTCTAAATCCAGCACCCGTTCCATATAAGACCCAAGGAAAGTGGTCTCGGCATGTCAGTCATTTCAGTGTTGGCCGTGCTGAGTCAAATTAAGCCGCATGCTCCACTTTTGGTGGTGCCCTTCCGTCAATTCCTTTAAGTTTCAGCTTTGCAACCATACTTCCCCCGGAACCCAAACACTTTGGTTTCCGGGAAGCTACCCGCAGAGTCATCGAAGCAACTCCTGCGGATCGATAGACGGGATCGTTTATGGTCAGAACTACGCAGGTATCTGATCGTCTTCGCGCCTCTGACTTTCGTTCTTGATTAATGAAAACATTCTTGACAAATGCTCTCGCAGTAGCTCGTCTTGCGGCGATCCAAGAATTTCACCTCTAACGCCGCAATACGAATGCCCCCGTTTGTCCCTGTTAATCATTACCTCCAGTTCCGAAAACCAACAAAATAGAACCGAGGTCCTATTCCATTTTTCCATGCACCATTATTCAGGCAGCCGAGGCCTGCTTTGAACACTCTAATTTTTTCAAAGTAAACGCGCCGGCCACCCAGGACGCTCAGCGAAGAGCACCCGTGGGAGAGAGCCGGCAGACGGTAGGGCAGGAGACAACGGGCAGTGAACCGCCCGCCTGCGCCTGAGATCCAACTACGAGCTTTTTAACTGCAACAACTTTAATATACGCTATTGGAGCTGGAATTACCGCGGCTGCTGGCACCAGACTTGCCCTCCAATAGATCCTCGTTAAAGGGTTTAAAGTGTACTCATTCCAATTACGGGGCCTCGAAATAGTCCTGTATTGTTATTTTTCGTCACTACCTCCCCGTGCCGGGAGTGGGTAAGTTGCGCGCCTGCTGCCTTCCTTGGATGTGGTAGCCGTTTCTCATGCTCCCTCTCCGGAATCGAACCCTGATTCCCCGTTACCCGTTACAAACATGGTAGGCATGTCACGTACCATCGACATTTGATAGGGCAGACATTTGAAAGATGCGTCGCCGGCACATGAGGCCATGCGATCAGCACAAATTTATCCAGAGTGACCAGTGGGGACGCCGCAACCCCGTGAGGGGAAACGACGTTTGGTTTTGAACTAATAAAAGCGCTCTTTCCGCGAGGGTCGGAGCTTGGTAAGCATGTATTAGCTCTAGAATTGCCACAGTTATCCAAGTAGGATCGTGTCATCTAAGGAACCTCGACTGATTAAATGAGCCATTCGCGGTTTCACCGTGAGACAGTGTGAACTTAGACATGCATGGCTTAATCTTTGAGACAAGCACATGACTACTGGCAGGATCAACCAGATATCTGTCGGAGACGTACGTACCGCAAACAACGGTCGGCGGAGGACGGGTGTGTAAAAAGCCTGACTGGGACGGCCGCAGGGACCGACTGACGGACGGTTGTTCCCTCACTCCGTCGACCTAGGACCGCCTGACAGGGGCCCCTACACACACCAGACGACCGACCGACCGGGCTCGCTCGATAAGGGATGGCAGTGCTCTGTGCAGAACGGATCCCAACGACCCCGGCGATGAATTTCACTGGGACGAGACAATTTGGCCTGCCGGCCTGCCCTTCTCCCGAGGGTTGGTCCCCGGGAGAACACAGGGCCTTCAGGCACGATTCCTGCTTTCCATTTGCCGGTCACAAGCTCTTTGCGAGAGTCTGACCACCAGCGAGACGAACTGTCGAGCTCTGCTATAAGCCTTAGATAAATCACCACTGACTGACAACGTTTCTTGATACGGACCAGAGCAGCGCACCTCGGTACAAGTTCAAAAGAGGGTCTACCAAGGCGATCGTATCTCACAGAACCGCTTCTCTGCATGCTTGGAATCAGTCATCAGCCGATGTAACTGGGACACCTTTGGTATCCTTATTGACGGCAGACGTCTCAATCACCTTCGATTTGCCTATGACATAGTGCTCATCACAGCAGCAGAAGCCAACCAAATGATGCAACTACTCGATTTGATTGATGTCAACAAGTACATTTATCTTGGACGTCTTCTCAATATGGAGAATAACCTGGAACCTGAACTAACAAGACGTTGCCACACAGGTTGGGCAGCCTTCTCGTCTACTAACACGGTCCTGGGCGGTTGTTTTGACCACTGTACTCCCTGCGATGTGCTATTATGCCGAGACGTGGACACTAACAAAATCGCTAGATGACAAATTGAGAATGACTCAGACCTCCCTTGAGAAACGCTTGGTCGGATTCACTATCCGTAACCAACGCATGCAAGATCGCCACAATTCTGACATAAAACGATTGTCCCTGGTGAAAGATGCGGTAACCTATGCAGACAAGGCAAACCATAGATCGGCAGGTCACATCTTGCGACGAAACGATGGTCGATGGAGCACAGCGATAGCAGTCTCGTACCTCCGAGGTAAAAAGACTCCACGTAGAAGACCTCCAATGCGTTGGTCAGACTCCCTTGCTGTACGCTGCAACATCCGAGAAGTCTCTAGAGGTGCACTTACCACGCACTAGACGACCGTGGCCTAAGACAGGATCCACTGGAGACGAAATTGGGACCTGCAGCTACGCTGAAGAACGAGTAATCAAGATCAAGATCTCCCCTTGCCATAAAGACGAGACGTGTCTTGTTTTAACCTCTTAATAACTTAAATTAACTCTTGACTTGTCTTGGAGTAGCTTGATTATTAGCTAGATTTTTTAAATTGTGTCTGGTCAGAGGCCTATTCTTTTTTATTTTTAAATTATTGCCAAAGTATGTTTAATGATTATCGTGATTGGAACCTGCTATGTCGGACACCCGAGGCGTGCAGAATTTCGTCGTGTTTGATTGGTTCATATGGGTCTCCCTCTGTTGCTGTCAACCTTTTTGGAATGTCACATAGTTAAAAAATTATGACAAATACACACTAAAACCAATACATTAACCACACACTTAACATAATATGTCAAACACGCTTCAACCATGGCCTACTTTAGAGTTGGATGTGCTTCATCCAGTACATCAGTCACACACTTTATAAAAATGGGTACTTGCGTCTTAATTCATCCCAAACAGTGTTCCATGTACGGAAAGGAACATTCCATTTCGGGTTAAGAGGATGACAGGTCGATGTAATTTTATTTTAAATAAATAAGTAGAAACTTAGATAAAAATAGAAGTGTAGAAAATATGGATATATTCAGTTTTGCGAAAAGTTAGAGTTATGGTTACGACTAGTTTTAGATAACATGTTGTTATTACATCTTCAGGCAGCATATATAATTGTATGCTACTGTAGACAGAGAAGGGTAGCGTGGGGTTGTGAGGATGTCTTCATGTGTGCCCCAACGACCTTACCGGTTACGGGATGACCTGACCTGACCTGACATTGAAACACACACCTAACTGAGCACATCAAACACAGTCAACCAAAGACATCACATCAGTAATTTCACATCAGTCATTGTGGAACATATTTTTTCTGGTTGGTAAAATTAATATAAATGTCAGATAGCTTCACTCCTTTTTATATGTTCAACGTGTCTCCAAGGAGAATAAGTTCGAGTTTTTTCAAGTTAAAAACAAAATCAAAGCAATGATTAAAAAGTTGGAATTGTGGCATCATCGTCCATTGAATTGTAAATATGAAACACTGCCATACCTCACAATTATTCTTGCTTTCACCAACGAAGAGATGATTTAGCATATATTTATCATTCCGTAATCGGCGAGGTTGTTGGTGCACACATGAAGAATTCCTTACAACCCCATCTGCCAGTGGCTACTGCCTGTGCCTCCTCTGGTCGGAGATTGGTCCATTCGTTTATGTTATCCTCCCACCTTTTTTTTTGGGGGGGGGGGGGAGAGGGGGAGGGGGTGGTGGTGGGACTTTTTCGTCGTCTGCCTTGCACCTTTCGTGCAGGATCATATTTGCATAACCATTTGTTCTCGATATGTGCCGTACCAAGCGAGTTGCCTTCTATTGACAGTTCCAAAGAGGTCTTCAAGGGTCCTACTGACAATGTATTTCTTTCTCGTGTTTCCTCATTTGTAACTCGATCTTTGTATGTGACGTTTAGAAGTCTTCGGAAACATCTCATCTCCAAGGCATGTATCTTCCGCTGCAGGTCAGCGGTAATTATCCATGTCTCATAGGCATAGAGGAATATTGGCAGGGCCAATGTACGCATTAATTTGATTTTCGTGCATATTACTTACCATTTATTTTGCCAGATTTTGTTCTCTCGTGCAAGCGCCGCTAGTGTCTGTGCTATTCTGGCCAATACCTCGTATTTTTATCCTTCAACACTGACAATCTTCTTTTTCTTCGTACGCTGTCAGACGTCATCCTGAGGATGTCAACACTGCCATAGAGCTTGTCTAATGTTGCCACTGGTGATGGCCACATCTGCTTTCTCTGGTCCTCGTATTTCGGGAAGTTTTGCAGCAGATGTTCAGCGGTCATTTTTCCGGTACCACAACTGCATTCGTCAGTGCCACCTATCTTCAGTTTATTGAATAGGTGGTACCTCAGTCTGTTGTGGTCTGTGCGGAGTCTGAAGACCACGACCTGCTCTCTTCTGTTCAATTGGTAATAGGCATCATTTTTTGTGTAGCCAGTATGTTCTGTTTTCCATTTGGTCATGTATCTGGCTCTAATTAACCTTTTGGACTCTTCGTATGTCACACTAGTATCTGGTTGTCGTAGTATTGCACCTTCTTTAGCCAGTCTGTCTGCCTCCTCGTTGCCTTGGATGTTACAATGGAATGAAACCCACTGTACCACTACTCTTTTTGGTGCGGTCTGCTGGCATAGTTGACAGAGTACTGCTCTTAAATCATTAAGTTCAGTATTTGTCTGGCTTTTTAGTGCTGTGACTACGGCCAGGTCATCTGTAAACAGGACTATCTGGCTTTCATTTCTTTTGCCTGTCAGCAATGCTTCTGCTGCAGCCCTCAGTGCCTCTGCCTCCGCTCTGAAATTGCTTGAGTATTTTCCAGTTGCCACTGACAGTGTTATTTTTCTACCAATTGGTAGGCTCAGGAATACCCCTGCCCCTCCATTCTGTGTTGTGTTTGTTACAGAACCGTTGGTGTATGCATGGGTCCAGTCCATGCTTGGGTAGTTTTTCGTTGTGTACCTCAGGGTTATGTCTCTTCTTTCTTTTTCAGTCTGGTTGTTCTTGTTTCCAATACCTGGTACATTTTCTGCCACCACCGGAAATATATGCTGCTTCCAGGTAGGTTTGTGTTCAGTAGGGATGGGCTTTGGGGTTGTTAATGTTGTCACTGACAATCGAACACAAATATTTAAAACGGTCAACCACTTCGAGTTGCTGGCCATTAGCTTTTATCCGACTGTTGACGCCCTTGGCGTTGTTAGTCATTGATTTTGTCTTTTCATTGTTAATCCCAATTCCCAATACCATAGTCAAGAGCTGTTTCATCGATGCTTCTGACCCATTCCTGAAGTTCCACTTATGTGCCCGCCAACCCGTCAATGGCATCTGCAAAGCGAAGGTTGGTAATCGTTCGGTAACTTATCTTGACAGTATCAACGTGATCTCTTAGTACCTCACTCATTTTTCCCTCAAAGGAATATTTTTAAAAGTGTTGACAATATACAACCCTGACTCACACCGACCGATGTGCTAAACCAGTTCCCACGCCTCCCATTCACAAGAACTGCACTGGACGCCTTGTTATACAGGTGTTCACGGCCATTTATAATATTTCCGTAGGTTTTATACAATCTCATGGTGGCTCATAGCGCGTTATACCATATCCTATAAAACGTTTTCTAAAAATGAACACACACATGATAAAATGTGTGCTGCTGTTCCAGATATTTATCGTTTAGCAGACGTAAATTAAATATCTGTTCGGCCGTGCTTTTTCCCTGTATAAACACTGTCTGCTCCTCAGCAATGATGTTCTCGGTTTTTTGTTTAAATCTGTTGAGGATTATTCTAAGCTTGTCCTTGTTAGGATGGCTGATCAGACTTGTTCTTTAACTGTGACAGAGCGTTCGGTTTCCAGACTTGGGCAATGGTATAACCATTGATTTTGTCCGACCAGTTTCCTGTCGCTCATACTTTGTTGCAGATGTGTGTCAGGCCTTCCACCACTACCTCCCCACCTGCCTGCAAGAGCTCAGCTGGTATATTGTCTACGACGGCCGCCATCCCTCTTCGCAATGTCTTTACCGCTACAGCTATCTCCTCCTTCGTTATCAGTTGGTTATTTGCTATCGTTGTTGGTATTTGAGGAAATGTTCTCCTAGGTTCGTTCCGCCCCTCATAGTTGTATAACTCGGAACAGTACTCTGTTCATTGTGCCAGCACTTCATTGTCCTCAATAAGGCACTTACCGCTTTTATCCTGGATCATAAAGTTCCTGACATGTCTAAGCGTTACCAGTTCTTTGACCAAATTGTATGCTTCTTAAGCATTATTTATGTCGAATCTCTCTTCGATGTTTATGCAGTGCTCATATATCCACGCTTATTTCTCTCTCATCTGTTGTTGTATCGCTTTCTTTATATCTGCCGACCTCATCAGGTGAATGTTTTTGGTTTTCCAGTGACATTCTATCACAAAGGTTTATAATTTATTTGGTCACCCATGGCTTTTTTTTTTTTTTTGGTGTCACTCCAGTATATCTGTTGCTGTATCTATGAGAGCTGAGTTAAGAGACCCTGTTACTGTATCTATGAGAGCTGAGTTAAGAGACCCTGTTACTGTATCTATGAGAGCTAAGAGACTCTGTTGCTGTATCTATGAGAGCTGAGTTAAGAGACCCTGTTACTGTATCTATGAGAGCTAAGAGACCCTGTTACTATATCTATGAGAGCTAAGAGACTCTGTTGCTGTATCTATGAGAGTTAAGAGACCCTGTTACTGTATCTATGAGAGCTAAGATACCCTGTTACTGTATCTATGAGAGCTAAGAGACTATGTTGCTGTATCTATGAGAGCTAAGAGACCCTGTTCCTGTATCTATGAGAGCTGAGTTAAGAGACCCTGTTACTGTATCTATGAGAGCTAAGTTAAGAGACCCTGTTACTGTATCTATGAGAGCTAAGTTAAGAGACTCTGTTACTGTATCTATGAGAGCTAAGTTAAGAGACTCTGTTGCTGTATCTATGAGAGCTAAGAGACTCTGTTACTGTATCGGTATCGTCCTTCTCTGAGAGCCAACAGTGGAGTAAATCTGCCTCTTACCTTCGATTGGATCATTTCGACGATTGTTGGGTCTTTTAGTTTCTCCAGGTCAAACTTTAGTCTAGTCATATTTTTCTTTGTGATTCTCTTCAATCACAAACGCATAGTCATCATAACCAGATCGTGGTCGCTTCCTATATCCGCTCCGGGAAAACTCGGTTTGTCGTTGTTTATGCTTGATCTAAACCTCTACTGGACCAGTATATCATCAATTTGACTGGGCACTTCATTGTTTGGGTTATGCCATGTCCAGCGTCTAGATGGCTTGTTAATCCCGAACGTGTTTACTACCAACAGCTTATTTCATCGCGCAAATTCTAGGAGTTTGAAGCCCCGGTCATTAGTTTCCTTGTTTCCGTATGGGCCACATGTTCCACTCCAGTCACGGTCTGCATCTTCTCCAATTTTTGTGTTCCAATTCCACTGAACTATCACTGTGTCCTTCTTTGTCGATTCGGTTATCAGACTGAAGTTGATCATAGATAGAATGCCACTATGTCACAATCTTCATAGTCTACAGTGTAGCACTGTATTGTGGCAATATTAAACGGCGCTATCTTTAGCCGCAAGATGATTAATCGGCTAGATATTGGACGACAAACCAATATGCATTTGGCTGTGTCTTTATGTGCCAGTATCTCCACTCCATGTAAGTGTTTGTCCTCCCTGCCACTGAAGTAGAACGTGTGGCCCTCCCCCGTGGTAAACTCACCAATGTTTTTCCATCGATCCTCGCATATACCTAGGATGTACCAACGGTATTTCTTCATCTCGTGCCTTAGCTCTTTGATTATATATATTCGATAAATATAATTCAATTTAAAGTGAACTTCAGTGAACATCGACTCACCCTCACACTGTAAACTTTAATTCCAATGTTACTTGCGCTTAACAACTGATGATACTTTCCTAAATATGAATAAATGACGAAAAAAAATAGTACTTTAAGTTGCAGGTGTGGTGAATTAATTTAAATTGGACGGTAACAGAAATTTAATTTTCATGTTATTATGTTTTCTTGGGCATTAATAATATATTAACATTTTCAATTGCAACAATGTTTCTTATTATAATTATCATCAGTCCCATAACCTAGAAGGTCGTTGAGGCACCGTTATTGCAGTTTGTATTACCAGCTTCCACCATACAACAACGGTGTGTCTTGGGTCGCTACACACCTGTCGGAGCCCATCTCTCTCCAGGTCGCAGTTCATTATAATTGTGTCTTAATTTCCTACAACAAAACTGACACTGTCTTCAGTTAGGGCGAAGGGCGCCAATCTCGTGAAGTTCAGCCGTGTGAACTAGACCATGAAATATGACATGTCTAAGCGTAGGGCTATTCATATAGCCATGTTCATTCCGGGATAATCAGTCGGAAGAAAACACACAAAAATGAACGAATTAACAAGTCCAAACGGAAAAGAACAACATTTTTCCGTGAACACAAGTGTAAGTCATCGACAAGTGTGAATTTCCGGCAAATCCATGGTCAGGTGGCATCTATAATGAACTAAATCAGAAGAGCAATGTAGACCCTCAGCCAGTTATGGCGCCATCTTTGCTGCTATTGTAAACACACAGATAATTCATGCCTGACCATTTTCCAATATTCAGTTTCTTGGAGTAGGCTGCATCAACAGATATTTCATAGTGATCTACTGTAACCAAAAAGTTAATAACTGCTGGTTAAAGGCATCTTTATTCTGTGACAAAGCGCTTCTGTCAACAGGAGATCAGTGCTTCTAATCTGTGTTGTCTACAACTCTACTTTCGTGTGTCTGCTGTACCTTGTGTATGTTTTTTTTTTAACGTAGAAAATATACATGTCTTTCCAACTATTGTCACTACAACCATACTATGTTTACAAGTTATACACTTGGCCACTTACCTTAAAGAAAATACATCATTGAATCATACGCGTTGTGGAAGCATGGGCCAGTCAAACCATTTTTGTTGAAGTCATAGAAGGGAAAAACGATTTAGCATACAGTCTTCGACCTCGCGTCTTATATGTATGTGAGCTAAGAGCATACTAACCTCCAGATCGCATTTCGAATCCTTAGGACCCTCCAGGATCATGGATCTCAAAAATCATTACAAGTCTTACCAACTCATGAAGAAACTGGCAGTCAAAATAAGGAACATGAAGCGCCCGCTGTCGCTATACAGGTAGCACCCAAATCATAGGTATTATCATTCTCATTAGAATATTCGTCTTTAAAAATGTGTGTATGAAGACACACTCTATGGCCATAACTATCACCACTGATAATGTAATCTACAAGAACATATCCCATGTCACTATTTCTGCAGTCTTCCCTATCAACACAGTAGACTTTTAATATCACAATGATCTCTAAATAGAACACGTTATAGCAGAGAGTAAAGAGCATATACTGTCATACAAATCTACTATGAGAATGATTTTAAAGAAGTGAGATATCTAGAACGAGACACATCTTTCAATAATAGAAATGATCCTTAAATCAGTGCATATTTACTGGCATTGCCATCATTCAGAAGCATTAAAATAAAAACACTAATATCACGTTTTGGTATTCAGCAGAAAGCTTCAATAGCACAAGAACCCGACAGCTCGGAGCATGAGAACAAAGATGAAAATGCAAGCAATATGTACAGGTAATGAATGCAAGTTTGTATCGTATTTCTTACTATTATATTACACTTCTTCCTATGCGTATAGGATATTGATGCTAATAGTACACAATTGTATCATGTGTACAATAAATTCATGCTAATCTTTCGCAAATGTATCACGTTTGTGTTGCATGGCTTTTCTTCTTCTTCTGTGTTCGTTCTCAGTCTTCGACTACCAAGCCCTAAACAGGGCCTTGACGCTTATCTTTAATAAATATATCACGTCTGTGTGATGATGAAAATCTGTAGCAAATAATTCCAAGCGTTTGTGGTAATGATAGTAATCGTTCACAGATGTTCCAATGCTCATACTTATTCATCTATCTATCTATCTATCTATCTATCTATCTATCTATCTATCTATCTATCTATCTATCTATCTATCTATCTATCTATCTATCTATCTATCTATCTATCTATCTATCTATCTATATATCTATCTATCTATCTATCTATCTATCTATCTATCTATCTATCTCCCTATATATATATATATATCTATTTATCTATATATCTATCTATCTTTCTATCTAACTGTCTACCCGTGTGTGTGTGTGTGTATATATATATATATATATATATACACACACACATATATCTGTGTGTGTGTGTGTGTTTGGTGTGTGCGCGTGCGTGCGTGCGTGTAGGTGGGCTGGCTGGCTAGTGGGTTGGTTTCCGAGCGGGCGTGCTACGGGCGGGCGGATGGTCGGGCGGGTGGGTGTGATTTGGGTGGGTGAGTAATCTGGGCTTTGGGGATTAGGTGGGTTGGATGGGTGGGAATTGTGTGTGGGTGTGGGTGTGTGTGTGTGTTCGCCTAAGTGTGTTTCTTTCTTGCTCTATATTTGTTACTGTCTGTTCCTATTTATTTTTCTATACAATCCCAGTATTTAGATATTTAGTTAATCAACACACACATTCATTCACTCGTAAATTCATCCGTAAACCCATCCATACATATGTGTACATCCACCCATGCATCCATCCATGCATCCACCCATGCATCCACCCATGCATCCATCCATGCATCCACCCATACATCCATCCATGCATCCACCCATGCATCCATCCATGCATCCATCCATGCATCCACCCATGCATCCATCCATGCATCCATCCATACATCCACCCATGCATCCACCCATCCATCCATGCATCCACCCATGCATCCACCCATGCATCCATCCATGCATCCACCCATGCATCCATCCATGCATCCACCTATGCATTTATCCATGCATCCACCCATACATCCACCCATGCATCCACCCATGCATCCACCCATGCATCCATCCATGCATCCACCCATGCATCCATCCATGCATCCACCCATGCATCCATTCATGCATCCATCCATGCATCCACCCATGCATCCATCCATGCATCCATCCATACATCCACCCATGCATCCACCCATCCATCCATGCATCCACACATGCATCCACCCATGCATCCATCCATGCATCCACCCATGCATCCATCCATGCATCCACCCATGCATCCATCCATGCATCCATCCATGCATCCATGCATCCACCCATACATCCACCCATGCATCCACCCATCCATCCATGCATCCATCCACCCATCCACCCATACATCCACCCATGCATCCACCCATCCATCCATGCATCCATCCAACCATCCATCCATACATCCATCCATGCATCCACCCATCCACCCATGCATCCACCCATCCATCCATGCATCCACCCATCCATCCATCCATGCATCCACCCATCCACCCATGCATCCACCCATCCACCCATGCATCCACCCATGCATCCACCCATGCATCCACCCATGCATCCACCCATCCACCCACCCATCCACCCATGCATCCACCCATGCATCCACCCATCCACCCACCCATCCATCCATGCATCCACCCATCCACCCACCCGTCCACCCATGCATCCACCCATCCATCCATGCATCCACCCATGCATCCACCCATGCATCCATCCATCCACCCACCCATCCACCCATGCATCCACCCATCCACCCATGCATCCACCCATGCGTCTATCAAACGTTAGACAAGGATTGGAAGAAGATAGAAACGAGAACAGCAGCATCGACACACGTAACCAAAATAACAATGCCAGTGGACGCCTGGAAAGTCGACACAACAGGAGCAGAAACAACAACCAGGACGACGACGAAGAACCTAGTGACAATTTGACACCAGAAGAGAGGACAGTTGTCATGGTCAGTGTAGATGTCTATGTGTTAGCACATGTCAAAATGTTGCATTTATTGACAAGAAACGAGTGGACACAAAACACGATTGCTAAACGTTTAAGCAGATTAAGCACATTACCTATATTCACTTTAACTAAGATGTCGCAACTGACTACAACAATATAGTAGCATCTCAGTACCATTACAACAACATAGTAGCATCTCAGTACCATTACAACAACATAGTAGCATCTCAGTACCATTACAACAACATAGTAGCATCTCAGTACCATTACAACAACATAGTAGCATCTCAGTACCATTACAACAACATAGTAGCATCTCAGTAGAATTACAACAACAGAAAAATGTTCATGTTTATTGAACAAATAATTTAGTTATAATTATTGAACAAGAAATAAATGTTATACTGACATGTTTATACTTGTGGCTATCAGTTGTTTGTTTGAATATTTATAATTGTTATGAATTGGGACACTGAGAAATAAGTCTACATTCTCCTGTGTACGGGCCTGCCGTATGGGAGTGTGTGCATAAATCAGTTTTCCATCGTGGGAGTGTGTGCATAAATCAGTTTTCAATCGTGGGAGTGTATGCATAAATCAGTTTTCCATCGTGGGAGTGTATGCATAAATCAGTTTTCCATCGTGGGAGTGTATGCATAAATCAGTTTTCCATCGTGGGAGTGTATGCATAAGTCAGTTTTCCATCGTAGGAGTGAGTGCATAAATCAGTTTTCCATCGTGGGAGTATATGCATAAATCAGTTTTCCATTGTGGGAGTGTGTGCATAAATCAGTTTTCCATCGTGGGAGTGTATGCATAAATCCGTTTTCCATCGTGGGAGTGTGTGCATAAATCAGTTTACCATCGTGGGAGTGTATGCATAAATCAGTTTTCCATCGTGGGAGTGTATGCATAAATCAGTTTTCCATCGTGGGAGTGTATGCATAAATCAGTTTTCCATCGTGGGAGTGTATGCATAAATCAGTTTTCCATCGTGGGAGTGAATGCATAAATCAGTTTTCCATCGTGGGAGTGTGTGCATAATGTAGTTTTCCATCGTGGGATTGTATGCATAAGTCAGTTTTCTATCGTAGGAGTGTATGCATAAATCAGTTTTCCATCGTGTGAGTGTATACATAAATCAGTTTTCCATCATGGGAGTGTATGCATAAATCAGTTTTCCATCGTGGGAGTGTATGCATAAATCAGTTTTCCATCGTGGGAGTGTATGCATAAATCAGTTTTCCATCGTTGGAGTGTGTGCATAAATCAGTTTTCCATCGTGAGAGTATATGCATAAATCAGTTTTCCATCGTGGGAGTGTATGCATAAATCAGTTTTCCATCGTGGGAGTGTATGCATAAATCAGTTTTCCATCGTGGGAGTATATGCATAAATCAGTTTTCCATCGTGGGAGTGTATGCATACATCAGTTTTCCATCGGGGGAGTGTGTGCATAAATCAGTTTTCCATCGTGGGAGTGTATGCATAAATCAGTTTTCCATCGTGGGAGTATATGCATAAATCAGATTTCCATCGTGGGAGTGTATGCATAAATCAGTTTTCCATCGTGGGAGTGTATGCATAAATCAGTTTTCCATCGTGGGAGTGTGTGCATAAATCAGTTTTCCATCGCAAGCAATGATAATAACAGTTTTAAACCTATGCTGCAGAATGTTTTCTATTTTTGTGAATGTGCTTCCTTTTGTCCCTCACTACAGATTCGCTAGAATGCCTATGTCTTCCTCGTTTCTCAGCTATCCTAGGCATCTCGTAGTTGGTTTACCTGTCTGAGAAATCAGACCCGACGAAAGGCCACGAGCTCGAACTTGTATCAGACGAGGGCTCGTTTTCCTATGCCTTTTGTCTCAGTCTCTTCCTAAGCCTACGCTCCCTTCTCTCACTCTTCTGAAATAAACTCACACCTCCTTTTTTCTGGTCTCCTCTGACCCCGTCGGACGGGTGTCAAAATGCCCCCATATGACGTATATTCTATTTTATTTATTTCTTCTTCATCGGCGACAGTCTCACTGCCTATGTTATGCTCTTCAAAGGTGCCCTCATCTCCTAACTCACCAATGTCGTCTACAGTTCCCCCTGCCTCAACCGACAATGTTTCCAGACTATAATGTTTCTCTTTTTCTTCCTATTTAGGGATTCTACCAGTGCTCTCTCTGTATGAGCTCCTATATTTTTTTAAAGGTGACGGTTTTCTCTGTCAAACCTACTATCATACTGTGCTCTGCCTCAACCTCTAACTTCCTTATTCTATCTTCCCTCCTAAACCTGTTAAGCGACGTCAAGGCCAGCAATCTTAAGCAGCTCTCTGAGCGTATGGGGCTCTTTATGAGGTCCCCTTCTTTTCCTTTCTCCAATTTCCACTCACGTGGCCTACCATATTTATCCACATTCTACCCTCTTGGTTGACCCTGGTACCATCTCTAAAATTTTGTGGGATAACTATGTCACACGCTGGCCTGGTGTGACCAAGTGCCTTCCACTTGTATCACCATTAGACCCTTTTATCACTACCAGTCTTGAATGTAAGTCCCACTGCTGTCATGCTAAACACACTAACAGAAAATATTATAGCCTACTGATATACCCCCGATAAAACTACTAACAAAACCAACACCTACACATAATCACCAACACTTAACAATTATATGAATGGGGAAAAGAACAAGCTATTATTATACTACACAATGCCTAATGCATTTGTAAATTGGTTTATCTTACTTTGTCTCTGTCCTTTTAGATTCTGAATACACTTCTTAATTAATCTAACCTACTGACTGGCACGTGTTCCCTCTTCCTTTTGGATTCTGAAATCGCTTGTCTACTTAATTACACTAATGTCTACCACGTGTTCGTTCCGTGACAATAACAGTTCTGTGACTATAATGAGACCCCGTTTTGGACTAGCGGCACGATTAATTGTTTACTGTAACAGACGGAATGGGGGTTCTGCTCTTCTAGCTCACTGAACTTTACTCTCCACTCTTATCTTCCTCAATCTATCACTTCAACTAACACTCACTTTATTTTACTATTTACTATTTCTCTTCACTATTTTATCCCGCACGTTCTACTACACTCCTACTTAATGGCTTTATATGATTTAAACTACAACTACGGCTAAACCTATAACTATTGTCACCAATCTACTCTCCGAACTTGACCTGCTGTAAATATATATGTATATTTATTTATGTCACGTATCGCTGGTGTATTTACAATTATGGTAGATTCGTTGTAGTCTAAACCAGGACGTCGTCCTTGGCTTTGTTCTCTTGGACGACTGTTGATTTGCGGTGTGGCTGTCAACAATTTAATATGGCTGCCTTCCCTTGTGGTTTTCGCTGGCGATCAATGATTCTGACAAAATTTCAACTCTTGGCCCACGTGAGTCTTGTAGAAGGACTGTACTATGATACAGCGTGGTGGCTGTCATAAATTGTAGGTGGCTGTGTCGAAATCTGAAATTGCTGCCCTGCCTCTGGGTTTTCGCAGGGGACAAATAATCTGTCAAGATTCTAATTCTAATTCTATTACTTTGGCCACGCGATCTATTCACTTTCATGAAACTTATATTTACCTTTCTGCTCTGAATTTAGAATGGCAACTCAGAAATTATCAGCTTTAGTTTGTCAAATATAGTCAGTTCAGTCTGTCCTTATCTCTTGACTGCTGTTCACTGGTCTCTCTCGGCGGTAACTGACTGTTTTTTTTTCTCTGCACTAACTGACTGGTCTCTGTCGCCGCTAACTAACTGGTCTCTCTCGCCGCTAACTGACTGGTCTCAATCGCCTCTAACTGACTGGTCTCTCTCGGCGCTAACCGACTGTCTTCCCCGTTCGCTTCAGTTTTTGAAACCCCCATTACTAATTTTCTTAAGCCGGTCCTAATTTTTAAAAATGGCGTTGTTTCCCTCGTTCCGATTGGTGTCTCCGTACTTCCTTCGTATTTCCTGTCTTCCGATTTGGTGCATACTAGTTATTCCGTGCACAGTCGGGAGTGTTTGCTGGCGTTGTGTGTGGTCAGGTTCTAGTCAGGAGCGTTTGCTGGCGTTGTGTGTGGTCAGGTTCTAGTCAGGAGCGTTTGCTGGCGTTGTGTGTGGTCAGGTTCTAGTCAGGAGCGTTTGCTGGCGTTGTGTGTGGTCAGGTTCTAGTCAGGAGCGTTTGCTGGCGTTTTGTGTGGTCAGGTTCTAGTCAGGAGCGTTTGCTGGCGTTGTATGTGGTCAGGTTCTAGAGAAACTCACGTCCCTATTTCTTTTCGTCATTATAAAAACCTAATTATATTTGCAGAGTAAATATGTCAAAACTAGAGAACTAACTAATCTGAGGCACAATTTGCCTGTCTAGACTAAATATGTCACACAAACATTGTGTATAACCGTATAAAGCTTTTAAGATATTAACATATTTTAGAAGAGGCTATAGCAAAAACTATACGCACAATAACAAGAAAACAGATATCTGCAGACTATTGAAGTAGCGGAGCGACAAAGTTAAGTCAAATCTACTACCTAGCAACAAACAACTACGTTGTTGTAGACGCGGCTACTAACACCATGGCTGTACAGTTATAGCCATGTCTAGATAGGGGCTCCTAGTAGCCTACGTTCCACTTATATTTTGCCACCATGCCTATTCGGATCTAGCACAAGAAAATATGAATTTAGATTACTGACGTAAACCCACGGTGAATAGTTTTTCACTGTTCTATACAGTTGCCAAAGGTACAAACATTATATAATAATATTGTGTAACAAACACTATATACAATTTTTACTTTAAAAAAAGAATATTATGGACATAAACTGTACATGAACTGTATATAAACTGTACATAAATCACACATAAGTACTGTAACTGAACAACATGTACGTACCATTTATGCATGTATCGTGCATGTATCGTGCATGTATCATATATATATATATATATATATTGCATGCATCGCAATATGTATGTATCGGGTATGTACCATTGTATCATTTATGTATCATGAATATATCATTGTTTCATGTATGTATCATTGTATCATGTATGTATCATTGTATCATGTATGTATCATTGCATCATAGATGTAGCATTGTATTATGTATTAATCTATGTATTAGTAGTATCATTGTATCATATATGTATCATGTATGTATCATGTATGTATCATGTATGTATCATGTATGCATCATTGTTTCATGTGTGCATCATTGTATCATATGTTTCTTTGTATCATGTATGTATTATCGAATAAGGCATGTATCGTTGTATCATCTATGAATTATTGTATCATGTATGTATCATATATGCATCATTGCATCATATATACATCATGTATGTATCATATATGTATCATTGTATCATGTATGTATCATTGTATCATATATACATCATGTATGTATCATATATGTATCATTGTATCATGTATGTATCATTATATCATTTATGTATCATGCATGTATCATTGTATCAAATACCGTCTTTATTGCTTTGTATCATGTATGAATCATGTATGCATCATCGTATCATGTATATACCATTGTATCATGCATGTATAACTGTATCATTATATGATTTATGCACTGTGCATGTTTCATTGTATCATCTATCATCCATGTATCATTGTATCATGTTTGTATCATTTTTGCATCATTGTACCATGTATACATCATTGTATCATGTATGTATCATTGTATTATGTATGTATCACTGCATAGTGTATGTATAATGCATGTATCATTGTATCATATATCATCTATATATCATTGTATCATGTATGTATCATGTATGCATCATTGTTTCATGTATGTGTCGTTATATCATATATGCTGCATTGTATTATGTATGCATCATTGTATCATGTAAGCATCATTGTTTCGTGTATGTATCGTGTATGTATCATGTTTGCATCATTGTATCATGGATGTATCATTGCATCATGTATGTATCATTGTATCATGTAAGAATCTTTGTATCATGTATGTATCATGTAGGTATCATTGTATCATGTATGTCTTATGTATGTATCATTGTATCATGTATGTTGTATTGCATCATGTATGTATCATTGCATCATGTGTATCATTGTATCATGTATGTAACATTGTATTATGTATGTATCATTGTATCATGTATGTATCATTGTATCATGTATGTATCATGTATGTATCATTGTATCATGTATGTTTTATTGCATCATGCATGTATCATTGCATCATGTGTATCATTGTATCATGTATGTATCATTTCTTCATGTGTATCATTGTATCATGTATGTATCATTGTATCATGTATGTACCGTTGTATCATGTTTGTACCGTTGTATCATGTATGTATCGTTGTATCATGTTAGTACCGTTGTATCATGTATGTATTGTTGTATCATGTATGTATCGTTGTATCATGTATGTATCATTGCATCATGTATGTACCGTTGTATCATGTATGTATCATTGTATCATGTATGTATCATTGTATCATGCATATAAGTGGTCAAGCTTCTTAGCATGTCGACTGTACACAGTTCATCTTCACGGGCGTTTGGAAGAGTTAATAGTTCGACAGCTGTAAATACCTTCAATTTGATTATTCGCATAATTCTATTCCGGTCATAAATTGTCGATCTTAGTGAAATTGTGTACCTAAGTTAACGCAAGCCGCTATAAAATGTCAACAGTACATTGCATTTCAGTCTCTGAATTGGCACTGAGAGCGCAGGCATCAGCAAAGAGAAGTTCACATATGATCTCAATTAGGACTCTTTTTCTTGCCTGCAGTCTCCTCAGATTGAAGAACTCACCGTCTAGGCGATATCAGACTTTGACTCCAGCTTCACTGCCCTTGAAACATATCCGTCAACATTGCAGCAAACATTAGCTGAAACGGGTAGGGGATAGGATGCATCCTCGCTTCCCTCCATTTGTAACACCAAAGGGTTCAGAGTATTTCTCATGATCTTGAACTCGAGCCAACATGCTGTCATTGAACTGCCAACCATTATAATAAAGTGATTTAGACATCCACATTTGGCTACGATCATCTATAGGTCGTCACGACTTACAGTATTAAAAGCTTTTGTTAAACCCACAAATGTGGTACGAAGGTGGACATTTTTCTTTTCGACACCTTTCCTGTATTGAAAGTAGGCTGTATGAACAATCGTAAGATAAAACTGAATTATGAACAACTATTTTGGATTTTTGATAGGTTTATCAAAGCTTCCATCATCAGAAAGGCAAACTTTAGTCCTACTCCTTACAACTGGAAATTATGTCTATACATTTACTTCTGGAGTTAAATCTTGTGTATCCCTAAATATACGACGTATTTATTTAATTCATCGTCAGATCTGGCTGCACTTAGAAATGTAACAAGCTCACTCAAAACATTCAAGAGATTTATTTGTATTGGATTGAGAACACTGCAACATTTTACTGACATCAATGTTTGACAGAATATCGTTCCATTCAATGACTAAGCAAATAAACTTAAAGGACGCAATCTGATCAAACCAACTTTGGGCTGAATGTTTTGTTTTTATGTCTTTGGAATTGTCATCTTTTATTTCATTTACGCTTTTTATAACATCACTTAATTGTAATCTCAGAGGCTGCATTGCTTTTATTCTACTCTCCCACTGTATACCACTTACTGATTTCAGTGTTGATCTACAAATTGTAATCTCAGAGGCTGCATTGCTTTTATTCTACTCCCCCACTTTATACCACTTACTGATTGATCTGCAAATATAAAGCTTTAGTATGCTCAAAAGAAGCCATGGGTGACCAAAGACATTCTAGATCTGTGTGATAAAAGAAGGTCACTGAAAAAACACAATCACCCACCGGAGGAACCGGCAGTTATAAAGAGATCAAGAAAGCCATACAACAAAAGATGAGAGAGGCGAAAGAAGCGTGGATATGTGAGCAATGCGCAAACATCGAGAAGAGACTAAACAGAAATGATGCTAAAGGAGCATACACGGTGGTCAAAGAACTGGTAACACCAAGACAAGGCAGGAACCTTATGATTCATGATAAAAACGGCAAGTGTCTCATTGAGGGAAATGATGTACTGGCAAGATGGACAGAGTACTGTTCCGAGCTAAACAACTATGAAGGGCGAAACAAACCTGAGAAAACATTCCCCCCAACACCAACAAATATAGAGGATAACCAACTGATAACAAAGGAAGAGGTAATTGCAGCGGTAAAGACATTGAGAAGAGGGAAGGCGGCCGGCGTGGACAATATACCAGCAGAGCTCTTACAAGCAGGTGGAGAGGTAGTGGTGGAAGGCCTGACACACATCTGTAACAAAACATGAGCGACAGGAAACTGGCCGGACTTATGGACGAAATCTATAATTATACCGCTACATAAGTCTGGAAACCTAAAGCTGTGCCAAAATTACAGAACAATAAGCCTCATTAGCCACCCTAGCAAGGTCATGCTTAAATTAATCCTCGACCGATTGAAACCCCAAGCAGAGAACATTATTGCCGAGGAGCAAGCAGGGTTCAGACAGGGAAGAAGCACTACAGAACAAATATTTAATTTAAGGCTGCTAAGCGAGAAATATCTAGAACAGCAGCAAACACTGTATCATGTGTTTGTGGATTTTAAGAAGGCGTTTGATAGGGTATGACATAAAGCGCTTTGGGCAACCATGAGGATGTATAATATCAACGGAAATATTAAAACGGTCCTTGAACACCTGTATAACAAGGCGTCTAGTGCAGTTCTTGTGAATGGGAGGCGAGGAGACTGGTTTCGCACATCAGTTGGTGTGAGACAGGGGTGTACACTCTCTCCAACTCTTTTCAATAAATTCCTTGAAGGAATTATGAGTGAGGCCCTTGTAGGTCACGTTGGTACTGTCAAGATAGCGGGCAGAACGATTACCAACCTTCGTTTTGCAGATGATATCGACGGGTTGGCGGGTTCAGAAGCAGAACTCCAGGAATGGGTCAGAAGGCTCGATGAAACAGCTCTTGACTATGGTATGGAGTTAAACGCTGGAAAGACAAAACTAATGACAAACAACGCTACGGGCTTCAACATCAAGATAAAAGCAAACGGTCAAGAACTCGAAGTAGTTGACCGTTTTAAATATCTTGGGTCGATTGTCAGTGATGAAGGATCAAAGTGTGAAGTATTGGCCAAAATAGCCCAGACAATAGCGGCGCTTGAACGGCTTAACAAAATCTGGCAAAATAAAAACGGTTAGCACTATGCACGAAAATCAGATTAATGCGTACACTGGTCCTGTCAATATTTCTCTATGCGTGTGAGACATGGACAGTTACAGCTGACCTTCAACGAAGGATACAGGCCTTGGAGATGAGATGTTTCCGAAGACTTTTAAACGTCACGTACAAAGATCGAGTTAGAAACGAGGAAATCCGAAATAGAATTACGACGGCAATAGGGCCTTTCGAAGATCTCTTGGCAACTGTCAAAAGAAGGAAACTCACTTGGTACGGTCACATATCGAGATCAAATGGTCTTGCAAACACAATCCTCCACGGGAAGGTGCATGGCAGACGACGAAGAGGCCGGCCCAAAAAGAGATGGGAAGACAACATAAAAGAATGGACCAGTCTCCAACCAGAAGAGTCACAGGCAGCGGCTTCTGACAGAGAGGGATGGCGTGGAGTTGTGAGGATGTCTTCATGTGTGCCCCAACGACCTTACCGGTTACGGGATGACCTGACCTGACCTGAGTATGCTCCACCTGTTAGTGGGTGCAGAAAAAATATGTACAATTCTTCGATAATGTTAAACAAAATTTACTGTTTCAAATGCTACTTTTGCAGCATCATATACAATTACATTTAATGAATGGGATAAAGTAGGTACAAAAAGCTCAAATATTCACACACCACATCACATTATTGTCGACGTCAGTGCTGCAGATCTGTCATATAAGACACCGGACTCACATCAGTCATACAATATAGGAAGCTCAGAAATACTTAAACAACCTAAATGGGGTCATCAGAGCTGCTGGTCTGAAGATAAATACATATAAGACAATGCTTCAGAAATCCTTACTGTCCAAAGCAGAACATCAAGCTAAGAGAGGAAATCATAGAGTATGTAAGCTCCTAGGCCAAGAAATAATTGCCAACCACGAAATCGACCCTAAAATCTCTAGACGACAAAAAGCAGCTTGGTATTACTGTACCTACATTAAGCCAAAACTACAACAGATTAAAGACACTACGGCAGGAGCACACATTTCACATGGTCACTCCAGCAATGATTTACGGATGCGAGGTGTGTAATGCAAATCAGATACTATGAAGACTAGAGCAACTCAAACAGCAATGGAACGGAGAGTAGTGAAAATATCGGTAAGGGAAGATTCAAAACGAAGAAATTCGGTATCAAGCTTTGTTTCCAGACGTTGTTGAAGCACCGATATCATGCAAACATCGCTGAGATGGAGATGTAGTACACATGCCTGGCAACAGATGGATACGTAGAACAATATTTTAGTGGCCGTACACATGTACACGTGCACGTAGTATTCCACCTATAGAAGGGCGATATTTATAATCCTAATTCTCTTCTGCAATTTATTATGCTTACCATACATATTTGCCCAGTTATCATGTGCCTGTCCTCGCATTTTTTGAAAAACTAGCAATGCAGTTGCTGAGCTGTATATAATTGTGTTGTTATATCTACCATACAGAATCTGGACCCAACAACAAGTAACTACGCCTTAGTGGTGGGGATTCCAAACAAGATAGCCAAAGCGGTTAAAACACAATCCTTAGTCGGGCCAGATGAGAAGGCTGCAGAGGAGGTAGTAGAGCAACAAGAAGAACAAGAAATTGAGGATGAAGAAAGTGATGAAGATCTCCCTGTTATTAGGGAAAAAATTTTATCAATCAGCCAAAAAATTGAAGGTATCTAAATTCTTCTTTTATTCGTCTTCTTCTTCTTCTTGTTCTTTGACGTTCGTCTTGAAAAGAACGTTGTGTCGTAGCTTGCAGCAAGGCTGCGATTTATAGGCCTTTCGGCCTGATACATCCAGTTTCAGCTGGATATCCAAATTGATAATTTTAACTAATGAACTAAAAAAAAATGGTTTAGTATAATGAATGTGTTCGCTTCGAGGTATGTCCGCACATTAAGTTCGAGCTTTCTTATTTAGGAACACATGTTTTTGGATCAATGAATCATGTTTTATTTGGACGGTATTTAAATGTGCTGTTTATCAACCTTATGAATGAAAACTTCTCTGACACCGTGAGCGGCTCATGATATTTAATATGCGTGTTGGTCTTACGTCCTATGTCTGTTTTGCTAAACAAGATGTTGATTCTCGTGCTCCGTTGTTTATGCCGATGATGTGATGTGTCAACTATCTCCCTAACTTTACAATCCGCACACACACTCGACTGCTGGTACGATGGCGCTAACATAGATCATTTTAATGCATACACACATATACATAGACATACAAGTTATTGCCCATCGCGAAGCGATGACGGCCACAACATCAGACGGTTTGTCTTAATAATGTGATGTACGATGTATAGGATTATAGTGAGGAAGATCAGTGACAAGACTATTGGTCAAGATGACTGGAGGTAACTCGGAATGCTACTTACCTTCCGGGTCGCTTGAAACTTGCGGGATTCGATCGCCCAACGTTTCCGTTCAATACTGTGAGAGGCGAGTGCCTTAACCTCTTGACTACAGCGACCCCTATACATACACATACATACACACATACGCAAACATACATACACACACATGCAATACTCAGATACATAGTAATAGTTGCCCATCGCAAGCGAAGATCACGAAAGCATCATACTAATGCTGCGAATGTGTTCTCATATGACTGTAAATACCCATCCTGGAACGGCATACATGTGGGGAGCCGGCTTTGGAAACGTCGTGCGCTGCTGCTTTTGCGGGCAGCACGCTTAAACTGGGCCTCTGTGATGGCTATACTCTTTGCGATCTGAACACCATCGGTGATACAAGCACACCAGGTTGGACTTACGGTTCCCCATGGGCAGGCTGGAAGAGTACCTCAGTCTTCCTGTTGTTGATTGTGAGACCAACGTTACTTCACGGCGCTCAAAACTCAGTTATGGTGGACTGCATATATTTTTCGGAGCATGTGTTGAGTGCGCTATCGTCCACGAACAGGAGATTCAAGATCGTGGCCTCGCTCACCTCGGTATAGGATTTAAGACGCCTCAGAATGAACAACTAACACTGCGTCCTGTACCTGAAATGTATGCCAATAGCAGCACCATGGACAGCATCAGTGAGCAAAGACCATGCTAAAGAGTATCGGTTTCAGAACACAACCCTGTTTAACGCCAATGGATACTGGGAAGGCTGCAGACATATTTCCCTAGAACAGTACAGGAGCCATCCTGCCATCATGAACTCACATATATACATACACACACTCACACATAAACAAACACACCTACACAAACACACACACACCCAAGTATTAAAATCTGCATACATTAACATATAGTATTCAGGCCTTCCAATGTACAACATCAGACATGTTAGTTTACATGAACATATGTACTTGTGTGTATTCTATTGTTTTAGTGCATGTGTATATGTATGGGGACATAAAAAGAAAATATTGTATTTATTTTCAAGTCAAAGCTGATAAGACTTTATGGACTAAGAAACTGGATTGGTCAATACTAGCGCGGGACAATGAGCACAACGATCAACAGTGACATTCATCTTCATAGACAAGTTTACATCAACAGCAAACCCAGAAACTAGGAAAAGCGAAACGTTTGCAATATATTCAAACATATAAATTATAAACATCAAAAATGCAGGTGATAATAAAAGCAGATGTTTGAAAGACATAATGTATTTCCAAATTTGACATACTGTTGGTCAGTTGAAAACATATATATGATGTAGTTGTTCATATACAGCGGTTGCAAGAGTGTTTCCTTACAGCGCTTGATCAAGTCAGGCACGATCCCGTCGCTGCCTTGTGCTTTGCCCAGGGCCAAGGTGAGTTCTTCCAAACGTAGAAAGTGCAGCACTATAAATAACATTTCAAAGATATAGGCAGGTCTCTGTAACAGTGGTGCTATGATGTGGGAAATTTAAAATCTCATCAAAAGCATTATTAAATCGCTTTATCAGCGCAGGGTGACATTCTAGTTGAGTCGTTGCGTGGCTTGCCTTTGATTCTGGTGTAGTGAAACTTCTTTGGCTGCAATTTGATTTCACAGCGACCCAATGAATGGTCGGTGTTGTAGTCTTCACTATGACAAGAGTACGTGAGCACATACTTTAGAAGAGATCCGCGTACATGAAAGAGATTCAGCCGATGGCAGTGCTCTCATCGTGGCTGCATCCACTATACCTTATGTTGGGGTTTGGTCTGGAAATAGGAGTTGCTCACACAAAGTACATGGTAGACACAGAGCCCTAAAAGCCGCTGGCCATTTTAATTAATTATGCCAACTCCAAATTTGACGAAACATGTAGGCCTCAAGTGGTGATTAGCGCCAACTCTAGCATTGAAGTCGCATAGTAGAACAAGCTGTTCTTGAATTCTGATTATTGCTGATAATTCATCAAAGAGCTCATCGTTGACCTCAGATGTAGAGCACAAGGTAAGTGCATATCCACTGACAAGGGTGATGGGACCTACTGTGGTGTGGATACGAAGTGTAACTAGGCGTTCTGAACCTTTTCGCCTTGTTCAACCATGTGTAATAGAAACACTTTTACTGCAAAGCCTACACCTTGCTCTCTCCATTCGTTGAAGTCTTTCTCTTGCCAGTAGAATTAGTAGTCTTTCTCATCCATTGATCGCGAGCCCACTACCCGAGTTTCTGATATATATATATATATATATATATATATATATATATATATATATATATATATATATATAGAGAGAGAGAGAGAGAGAGAAAGAGAGAGAGAGATAGAGAGAGAGAGAGATAGTTACTACTACTATTATTATTATTGTTAATGTTTTTATTATAGAGTTAACATACACATGACATGTATCGATAAAAGTCATCCTTTATGTCTGAGGATTCTTTGTCTGCTGTTCATATATCTGTTCCGGGTCATCTAGGGGGTGAGCGACCAGCAATAGCCTGCCAAATTTGATGCGCCATCTATCATATCACTATCGTGGGGTCGGGGGGGGGGGGGGCGGGTAGGGGAGAGAGGGATGAAAATGCGGCATTTTTGTGGAGTTGACAGTCGCCTTCGATTCAAAGCTTCTTGCTTGCAGCAGTGCCAGCGAACCATAGCCGACCAAGACCATGTTTCGTCTCCAAGTGACGGCCTCAGAAACGAATTATACACATGCAGGTTGGCTGAGAGAATAGGGATTGAAGAGTGAAGGAAAGTTCAGTCCCCAAAATCTCGTTCAGAAACCTGATGACTCTGGCCGAAAGGTACATATACCTGTCTTGCTGTAAATTACAACACAGCATCCTTTTCAGGACGAAAGGCGAAGAAGGAAAGAAGTACAAGTGGGAATGGGAAAATTGAACCCTAAAACGGCATATTCCAAAGTGTGTGATACAGAGACGTTATGTCCTCAGCCAGTTCTGTGTAGTCCTCTGTCCTGACTTTCACGAGGAAGTGAATTCCCTCTTTAATTTTCAATTCGGTAAAATTAAAAAAATGGTCAAATTTGTTGAGTACGATCTTTGGTCTCAGTTTTTCACCATATCGAGATTAATGACTTCAGGATTTTGTGCGTTTCTGTCAGTGCTGGATATTGCACATTTTTCACTACGAACTTCATAAATTTATCTTCATCTTTAAAGTATATTTTCACGATGTGGAAATTCTTTCCATATAAGGAACAGCAGTACTTGGTTTATCAAAGCTTCAAGCCAATCAGCACAGCCCTCAGGTCCCAACAGAGATGACCTACATACTTGCTGTATTGAAGGCGGTTCAAGGGCAGTGTTATGTTATCGTAGGTTCCTCTCGTGTACAACGTGTGTCCGACTGGAACAAATTCAGGACCGTTACCATTAAGAAGCTATACCGCTTTGAGACTCAATTTAGATAACTCGCCATTCTTGCAAGTCAGGTACGATTTCTAGAGCATTCGCAAGATTATTTACATTCGAGCACAACACAATTGCATCTTTTTTTTAAGCAAGGAGCAAACTAATAAAGACAAATACGAAACGAAGTAACATTTTCCTTGAGAAGATTCTATTGTTTAGATCGTAATCCAAGTAACTCCGCTTTAGTTGTGGATAGCCCCAGATCGCTAACACAATCGTTCAGTTATTCTTCAGTGAGAATGTATAGTGCATATTCCGCACCGTGGCAGACAATAGATCATCAATAGACGTCGAACCCTTGAATAACACGGTGTTGGTTTGCCTCGATCCGCATTGTCTGAACTGAAGAAACATTTATTTGGAGGTTCGGAAAATAACGCGCTTGTTCGTATTGGACTGCTCGGAGTATCAGATTTTAATTCTGGTACACAATTAATTGTCCAATTATGTTTCCTGGTGTTGCATGCAGAAAGAAGGTGGAACCATATGCACAGTAACAATTATTTGCTTGGCTTCCATTACATCATAGGACAGCATGTCATCGTCACTTTTTCGCTTTTCAGTCACTTCGGAAAATGTCTTGCACACGTATGGCAGCATATGTGTGAGGCCCATACCTTGTGATGGTCCCCAATCTTGCATTCGAAATAAGGTCATGTGCCGTTGTCACAATTTGAGTTATAACCCTTTTCTGTCTTGCAAACACAACCTCCGTGTAAACCGAACAAACGTTATCGGCTGAATCAACACATTTATAAGGCATCAATACTGCAGACTTTAAACTGCAGGGATCACATTGTGTATGTATGACGAAGAGGTTAGTGGGATTTGCTCAAATAACTTGCTGACCCTACGAGACATTACTTACAACTAACGACTGTTTCATTGTAGTCAGTGAGTCAATCACCCACCTTGATGCCAGAACTTATAATAACCTGAGGTGAACTAAAAACCAAGATAAAGGTACTGCCTCAGTGTTTACCATTACACTTTAGCATACCAGAGAGAGTAGACAGGTTAGCAAAATATGGAGGAACACCAGAACCAAACGAACAAACAATCACCTTCCATAACAGAAAAAAAGACCGTAAAACAAATCGTAATGAAAGTAGACAAAATAAGAAACAACTAAAACTGCCTTGAGCAAACGCAGCAAGTGATCGTGCTCCTCCTGAGAACGGGACATAACAGACAATTACACAGGCTAAAATGGACTGCATCACCATGCTACTGGTATTTGCTTAGCCAATTGTGTACTGAATTCCGGCCCACGACGATGGACCTCCAGACATAGCTGTTTGGCAGCCATGTGGAACTCTTCACCTCAGTAACCATGATTCGGAGAACTGTACTTCACGTGCAGACGTATTTTTTTTTTTAAACATGGCGAATGAGAGAAAGAGGATCTCTGCATTGGGGTACCTTCTACAGATTATGCAACAGACTGGTTTTTTATTTTGGCGCCTAATTTGCCCTCTACAGACTTGTGGGTTTATCTCTACTCCTCATTGTCTGCTACATGTAAAATTAACAACGTGGCATTAACGTCATGGTCTTCCTTTAGGTAAAACAGTCTTACAGCCGGTGAAGTTTGGGCCCCCACTAACGGAAATTAACATCCATGAATCAGATGAAATATTTCTCAAGAACTGTATAGCACTTATGTGGCGATACAGGTAACCTAATCGATAAGCCTATCAGATTTCATCTTAGATAAGAGTTTCAGTTCGGCCAAGCAACATGTGTAATACATTTAGTCCAAACAACTTGCTTCGTTACATGTGTAATCCATTCAATCCTAAAATCATGTTACATTACATGTGTAATACATTAAATCCTAAAATCATGTTACATTACATGTGTAATACATTCAGTTTATCGCTAAGTGCCTTGACCATATAATACTGTTTTTATTAATATCATCAACCCCATCGGCAACACTGGTATTTGATCCCTTTTATATTGTATTCCTTCCTCTCTATCTCTCTTTCTCTCTCTCTTCTCTCTCTCTCTCTCTCTCTATATATATATATATATATATATATATATATATATATGCGTATCTAATATATTTACCTATCTCTTCTAAAGTACTCCTAAGTTTAAATGTTATCTCTCTCTTACTTTCTTACCAATCTAAAGCAATCGTAGGTTGATCGCTGTCTTGCTCTCTCTCTCTCTCTCTCTCTCTCTCTCTCTCTCCATCACTCACCTGTCTCTTAATCTCTTTCTATCTCTATCTCCCTCCAAACTTGCCCACCTACATTACAACATTTCCGTCCCTTATTTCATTCTCCCTCATATCACGCTATTCCTAAGTACCCCAGATAGTATGTTCCGATCTCTCTCGCTCTCTCTCTTTCTCTTTCTGTATCTCTATTTTTCTATCATTCCAATTTCTCTTAGAAAGAACAGTCTTGGTCTCTCTCTGTGTCTCTTTCTCTCTAATCCATGTACTCGTAGATATAACCTTCTCTTCTCGCTTTTTTTCTCTCTCTCTCTCTCTCTCACCTAATTCATCATTTCCTTCTTTCGTCTTTATTTCTTTTGTTCCTATCTCTCTCTAATCTCAAAAACTTCATCACAACCCTCCTTCTGTATTCCTTTTGCTCTTGCTCGTCCTTTCTCTTTCAGTAATCATTCTTACTGTACATTATATGTTCTTTATTTCTCTCTCCTACAATTATATTCCACGTACCACTTCAACCTCAACATACATATGTATATTTATATCAATGTTCTTTAAGTGTCATACAAGGCACATAAACCAAAAACCCGTGCTCTCTAGTTTGATCTGTGTGACGTCACCTTTTTCAGTTCATGATCTATGTTCAAGCCCATATTGGAACCCTCTCTGTCGATTGTTCAGCGCAGGGTTTCTTTCGGTCTTACACATTTCCTGCTGCCAGATGGTTACCACATAAACGCTTGCAGAGGGAGTCTGTTGGTATCAATTCTAGGAACTTGTCCGATATATTACCACTATTTCTTTCCGATGAGTGATGAAACATATTGTTGATTTTGGTTTCTCTAATTGTTTTGTTGGTTATGAATTTCTCATAGCCAATGTTCAACTATTTTCTTAGATTTTCTTAATTCTAAAATGCATTTAACCTCTTTTCCAATGCCTTTTGTTATTTTTAAGCATTTACCTTCATAGGTCAGTATTGGTAATACGTGAAAGTTGAACAGCTTGAGCTTGGTGTGCTCGCTCAGTAATTTTGATTTCTAGATGTAGCATCTGCGGCTAGACCGATACGAGTGAAAATTGCCTTAGATATATCTCCATTTTGAGTCATTTTGCTTCTCAGAAATGTGAAACTGTCTACTGTATGTAAACCTTCTTCATGCAACTGGATAATAACAGACTTGTTGGGGTAATTAATGACCTTCGTCTTGGATGCATCGATTTAAGTCATATCTGTTCTGATAGGCTGCATTGTCGATACAACTTATTTTGCACTTCTTCGGGAGTGGAACTCAAAGAGTACCAGGTCATCTGCGAAAAAAGTGCTCTCAAATTGTGCCATCTATCCATTGAATGTCAAAATGTTCGTCTGAGATGACATAATACAGACTTGTGTCACTCCAATCGTCTGAGATGACATAATACAGACTTGTGTCACTCCAATTTTTATGCAAAATCAATCAGTGGTCTGAACACAGCATTGTGAAACATGGTCAAGAGCTGCAATGGTGTGAATGTACTTTAGGGGAAAACAGTAGCGGGAGAGAATTTTCAAAGTGTGGGACGACGTAAACTATCTAAAGCTTTTCGAAAATTAAAAAAGTTAATCATAAGGGGGTATTTAATGTCTACCGACTCCTCAATAAATATCCTCAAAGAGAATCATGCAAATATATATATATTTTTTATTATGAATACATATATAACATTCACATTGTCACATTCTCTTCGGCGCCAGTCCGGCAGATGTGCCGTATGCGAGGAAGGCAACATAATTCTGTATGCGTCGGATCTCTTGAGCGTTGTGAACCTGATGACTCGTTCTCCAGCGTAGCACCGGATCCTAACTTTGTCTCAAGCGAACCATGTCATGGGGCACGGAGGTCCACATTGTAAGCACTCCTCTAGAGGTGTCTAGGATGTTGTTGCGTAAAAAAGGGAGTCTGAGCAACGCATTGGGGTCTCTTTTTTTACCACGGGGATATCAGTTTGCTGTCGCCGTGCTCGAAACATTTGGACTGTCTATTTATGTTTTGCCTGGCCTGCATAGGCTACCGCATAATTCGCCGAGGAAGATCGTCACCTGTCAGAGTTGTTGATATTTTGCATGTGTTGGTTCTAGAGAGGGGTTCTGACCATACGTCTTAGCCTTGGACACTCAATTTTTCATCCAGTGATTGTGTTAGTGTACATATCTCAGTACTTAGCACATCGCAGGCAGTGTAGCAAAATTGAAGGGAGAGGCTCGTAGAATCTGGTCGTCTTGGCAACTTCCCAGATCTGTGTTAATGGACGAGACGTTTGCTCAAACGGCTCGGCGACATCTTGGCAGTTCAGGATTTAGGTTATTCTCCACATTGATGAAAAAAAAAATGTTTAAAAAAAAAATATATATATATATAGAGAGAGAGAGAGAAAGAGATTATAGAATTGTAGCCCCTTTCAGTCATGACTGAATATAAAATGATACGACTTGGAGAGGTGAACTACCAAATTTATTACTTAGGTTTTCTTGTTTTCTTTCTTCTTGCTGAGTTGTATTGTCACTTCTCTGTGTTGCAATAGCTTCTCTTCACAAAGAGTGAGGTCGCACTTCAGTGTACATCTTCACTTGTATCGGTCAGCAGCTACTTCTTCCCAGGATGTCAGACTTAAATTACGGGCCATCATATCACGTTTACAGACATCTTTGAACCTCAACTGTGGTCGTCTACTGTTCTTTTGCCATCCCCCGACTGTCAATAGAGCATATCTCTGGAAATGCGAACATCTCCCATGTAACGAATATGACCAAGCCATCGTAGTCTTCGCTGCAAATGGAAATTGTACATACTTGAGAGACAGGTGCGAGAGTGCACCTCTGTATTTGTCACCCTGTCTCTCCTGGTAATCCAAAGAATTGATCGCAGTAGCGCGAAAGCATTTGTCAAGAATGTTTTCATTAATCAAGAACGAAAGTCAGAGGCGCGAAGACGATCAGATACCGTCGTAGTTCTGACCATAAACGATGCCGACTAGCGATCCGCAGGAGTTGCTTCGATGACTCTGCGGGCAGCTCCCGGAAAACCAAAGTGTTTGGGTTCCGGGGGAAGTATGGTTGCAAAGCTGAAACTTAAAGGAATTGACGGAAGGGCACCACCAGGAGTGGAGCCTGCGGCTTAATTTGACTCAACACGGCCAACACTGAAATGACTGACATGCCGAGACCACTTTTCTGGGGTCTAATATGGAACTGGTGCTGGATTTAGACCCTCAGAAATCTGGGGTTATGCCCTCTGAGGCTCGGCTGGTCTGCATCCAGTGATTGATAAAGGAATTGACGGAAGAGCACTATCAGGAGTGGAGCCTGAGGCTAAAATTGACTAAACACGCCAATAGTGTAGAATGACTGTCAAAAGAGAGCACCTTCGGGGGGTCTAATAGTGAACATGTGCTGGAATTAGACCCTCGAAAATCTGGGACCACCATCTAAGTAACTTGATTGTCTCGCAAAAGGAATTGACGGAAGGGCACCACCAGGAGTGGAACCTGCGGCTTTATTTGACTGAACACGCCAATACTGTAGAACGACTGACAAATCGAGAGCACTACCGTTTGGGTCTAAAAATGAACGTACGCTGGTATTAGACTCACGGAAGACAAGTCAGCTCTCAAACACTCTAATGAAAGAACGCCACGAAAATCGTGTTTAACCCCGCAGAAACCGCAGATTTCAAATACCTGGTCATTGACAAACAAAAGCCCTCAATAAATTCGTCTGACCAAATAGTGAACTGGTGCTGGAAATAGACCATCTGAAGACAGGTCAGTTTTACCCTCCTAATGACAGGGCGTTGCTACGGAAAACCAGCTCATATCGAGAGGAGCCGCAGACACTTTGGTTCACGTACCAGGCTGATAAGCCAATGGCGCGAGGCTACCATGTGGGGGATTACGGCGGAACCCTTGTAAGCCGCAATCCCGCCCAAAATCTCAGCACCACTGCAATGGGAGGCTCCTACATGCTCGGGACCTGGGGCTTGCGCCCCAGCCATATCCGGTAGAGCCACAGCAAGAGGTCCTTGCCGTCCGCCGATCAAAGTGGGCGGACAACTGCTTGATACTCACCTTATACGGCGATGGGGTGCGAAACCACAAACTAAAGACTTAGTACCTGGTCGGGGTGTCGAAAACAGTAGAGCAGCCACCTCACTGTGAACTGTCGAGACTCAACCAATGACCATGAGAGCTGTCCGCACACCAGGCGAACAACATCTCTGTGACATTACCAGGCTTGTCCTCTGGCTAAATGCACGTCGGCTACGATATCTACCTCTGTACGTTATCAGCCATATAACTATCATGCTGGACGCAGAAGAGATGCAGACCAGCGGACATTGCCCACCTGCCCCACTGTGTCAAAACCCCAGGTGGCGGGGAATGCTAGGTGTACCATCTCTGCATAGAAGCCAAGAAAATAAAGGGAGAAAGAGATACCCTACTCACATGCAAATGCTACGTTTCTGGCAGGACGTGACGATCCTGGGATACAGACACACTGGACTGCCTCTCTTCCGGGTAAACCAGTCCATCTCATATATCATCTCACATATCATCATTGCACCCTATAGACACGAGTAGTGAAGACTCGATAGTCTGGTAAGACAACTTCCATAGGAGAGACAACTCTGATCATAAACAACTGCTGCCTTGCAGATAGGCTGGGGACAGCCAAAGGCTAAGGAGGGCATCCCTACAGAAACGCCTGTTGAAATCGGATGCACGGGGTCGCAGGCCTAACAAAACAGTGCAACGTAAATCGCAGCCTGATGGCAGTACAACCTATTAGAAAAACGCATGGCGCTCATCCTGCGGAGTCCCGCCAGGCAGCGATAGTGCCGGGCCTCACGCCTCGAAGGGGCCCACCCTTGACTACTGGTGGTCACCCACCCATGTGTCGTGGAGTCAAGGCACATGGCTATTGGGCAACTTCTATTGGCCAAAACCTCAAGACCCTCAAAATACTACAGTGGAATGCGGAGGGAGTCATTAACAAAAAACTTTCCCTAACACACCACCTGCATGAAGGTAAGATTGACGTGGCATGTATCCAGGAAACGCACCTCAACAATAACCTTAAATTCTCAATCAGAGGATACCAGACCTTCCGTCTAGATAGAGAAGGCCACAAAGGAGGGGTCCTGATACTGACCAGAAACTGCATACCGAGTAGCGCGGTATCTGTCAATCACACCAGACAAGCAGAAATTGTAGGAGTTGACATAATGGCTCAAGAGACGAAGCTCCGCATTTTCAATCTGTACGGACCACCAAATAGAGACTTATCGCTCTCGAGTATGGAGGTCAGAGACTCCAACTGCATAGTAGTTGGAGATTTCAACAGCCACTCAGAGAGATGGGGATACTCTGACACAGACAGCAGAGGCGACGAAGTGGAAGATTGGGAGATAGATGCAAATCTCTCCCTAATCAATAGGCCGGAGGATAGCCCTAGCTTCTATTCAAGAACATGGCATACCACCTCGACTCCAGATTTGGCCTTCTCCACACAGGACATACACCATAAAATAGACCGCCAGGTGCTAATCCAACTGGCAGGTAGCGACCACAGGCCGATCAGGCTAACCATTGACATGGAAGTAGGCCCACAGGAAACAAAACCGCTCCCACGTTGGAATTACAAACGAGCCGACTGGGACAGATTTGCAATCCTGACAGATGGGCTGTGTGAAACCATCAACACACGAAACACCAAAATGAAGCCCATGGTAGAGAGCCTAAGCAAGGCAATAATGCAAGCCGCCACTGAAACCATCCCAAGAGGAGCTAGGAAAAACTATAAGCCCTACTGGAATGATGAGTTGCAGAAAGCGGAAGATGCAGTAACAAATGCTAGGAACATGGCAGAGCGAGAAAAATCCATGGAGGCAAACATCGCCCTCAAAGCCGCCGCGGCGAAGTACAAACACACTCTCAAGCAAACAGCAAGAGAAAGCTGGAAAAATAAAACGGAAAGTCTAAACCTGGACAAAGACGGGAACAAGCTATGGAAGCTAGTCAGAGCCATGAACGACGAAACCCCGTCAAATAAACAAATTACTATCAAGCAGGGCGAGAACTTGATCACAGGTAAGAAAGCCGCAAACGCCTTTGTCGATCACTATGCCAGAGCAAACAACATCGAGGTCCCTGCAGATAAGCATACAGACATTAGCGAAGAGCTAAAGGGACACGAAAACATGAATACGGCTCCTGAAGAGCACATGATGGCCAAACTAACAATGCGCGAAATGGAAGAGGCTATGAGAACACTAAAGAAATGGAAATCTCAGGGAAAAGACGGGATAACAAACGAAATGATGATGGGGCTGGGCCAAACAGCGAAGAAGAAACTACTATCAGTCCTGAACCAAAGCTGGAAAAGGGGTATGTACCACAGGCATGGAAAAATGCAATACTGGTACCAGTACCAAATACAGGAAAGGACAAAACAGATCCAAATGGATACAGGCCCATAAGCCTACTGAGCTGTGTCGGCAAGCTGATAGAACGGATGATAAACACCAGACTGATGTGGCATCTGGAAGAAAAACGAATACTAATTCCACAGCAAGCCGGCTTTAGACAGCACAGATCCACTGAGGACCAGGTCATCCTCATAGCCCAGGAGATAGAAGATGCCTACCAGGCACAGAAACACACAGTAGCTGTTTGGGTGGATCTGGAAAAGGCATTTGACAAAGTCTGGAAAGATGGACTTAGAGTCAAGCTAAGAAGAAGTGAAGTCTGTGGGAAGATGTACAAGTAGATCAACCACTACCTCAAACAAAGAACGGCCAGAGTCCAAGTACAAGGGCAGATGAGAAAAAAGGTGACACTCGAGCAGGGAGTACCCCAAGGGGGAGTATTGTCACCCACACTCTTCCTGTTATATATCAAAGATATTGCAGAGAATATAACAAGAAGAGTCCATAGCTCAATGTTTGCAGACGATCTGGCTATGTGCACCTCTGAAAAGAATCTCACCATAGCAAGAAATCGGATGCAGACGGCCCTAACATCGCTGGAAGAGTGGGCGAACTCATGGCTAGTCAAAATAAACGAGGAGAAAACCCCATGCACAATATTCTCGCTTTCATTAAAACCCCAAAGTACCAAATTAAGTCTAAATGGCAAAATCCTGCAGCCAAACGACAACCAAACCTATCTGGGAGTCACATTTGATCGGCGCATGACATGGAAAAGTCAGATTGAGAGAAACCGAATGAAAGCCAGAGAAAGAATGGCAATCATGAGGAAACTTGCTGGCACAAGCTGGGGAGCAGACGAAGGCATACTAAAGAAACTGTAAACTGGAAGAGTGAGACCAGTTATCGAGTATGGCATTGCGGCATGGACAACAGCAGCGAAGGCGAACTTCGATAAAGTTAACAAACTTCAAAACCAAGCCATGAGAATTATAACAGGTGACATTAAGTCAACGCCAATTGTAGAACTTGAAAAGATTACAAAACTGCAATCCATGACCGATAGAAGAGACTGCAGAGCCCAGCTGCTGTCAGAGAAACTCCGAAGACTGACCGACCATCCGATGCACCAGAGACTAAACAATTTGGGAAATGGGAAACTAAAGCGGAGAAACTTTGCAGAAATAGCCAAAGCAAAGATGTACGAAAATCCCATAAACGCACTAACAACACCAAAACCCATCACTACTGTACGAAAACCTACCTGGAGGCAGGATATATTTCCAGAGGTGGTAGAAAATATACCAGGTATTGCAAACAAAAACTGCCAGACTGAAAAAGAAAGGAGAGATACTACCCTAAGCTTCATAACGAAAAGCTACCCAAGCATGGACTGGACCCATGCATACACCGACGGTTCTGTAACAAACACTACACAGAACGGAGGGGCAGGAGCATTCCTGAACCTACCAAATGGCAGAAAAATAACATTGTCATTCGCTACTGGTAAGTACACAAGCAATTTCAGAGCGGAGGCAGAGGCACTGAGGGCGGCAGTGGAAGAAATGGTGACACACAGTGAAAATGAGAGCCATATAGTCCTGCTGACAGATGCTCTCGCCGTAGTCACAGCGCTAAAAAGCCAGAAAAACACTGAGCTTAATGACTTAAGAGCAGCACTCTGCAAACTGTGCCAGCAGTCCGCACCAAAAAGGGTAGTGGTACAGTGGATTCCGTCACACTGCAACATCCAAGGCAACAAGGAGGCAGACAGACTGGCAAAAGAAGGTGCAAGACTACCACAAACAGATACCAGTATGACGTACGAAGAGTCAAAACGGCTTATCAAAGCCAGATACATGACCAAATGGGAAACCGAACATACTGGTTACACCAAAAAAGATGCCTATTACCAGTTGAACCGAAGAGAGCAGGTCGTTGTCTTCCGACTTCGCACTGGCCACAACAGACTGAGGTACCCCCTATTCAACAAATTGAAGATAGGGTGTACCGACGAATGCCCGTGTGGTACTGGTAAAATGACCGCTGAACATCTGCTGCAGAACTGCCCGACATACGAGGATCAGAGAGAGCAGATGTGGCCATTACCAGTGGAACTGCAAGACAAGCTCTATGGCAGTGGCGAGAGCCTCAGGATGACCGCCGCTTTTTTCGAAAAAATAATGGTTACTGTCTGACTGCGTACGCAGAAGAAGAAGAAGAAGATCGCAGTAGCTGTAGATGGAAGTGGCATAGGTCACCCACGGTTCGCAATATAGGGGCATGCTGACGACACAAACACTGTTCACCATTGTTTCCCAACCGCCGGTCCCCGCAGAAATTTCCTGCCCGCCCACTAAAAAGTGAATGCGGCTTAAACCACAAACTGTGGAGATCAGCTTAATGTGATCTAAGCTCTGACCGACTATTTTTTAATACTCAAATAACGTCAGATACACGTATTCCTACTTTTCAAATACAAGATCCCGTCTATATTTGGCGTGTTAGTTTATCAAAGTAAGAGAGGTCGTTTTTTTGTTTGGAGGGGGGGGGGGGGGGGGGAGAGAGAGAGAATGAAGGGATGGGGGGAGGGAGATGCGTACAAATATCGTGAAACGTAAATTTGGTCATTCAAAAATTGATAGACACATGTTATAGGTTAATTTATTTGCTAATGCTGTATTGGGATATTTTGGAAGGCAAGTTCTTTGTGTGAGTTACTGTTTTGCAAAATTGAAATCCCTGCAAGATGGAGATATTTTTAAAAACTCCAAAAATCAAATAGCAGAAACATTTAATTTTCTTAAAATGTTTCCTATTTTCACTGGTTGACGAAAAATATTTCTCGTTGTTAACGGTCCGAATGTGTACAAAGGTTGGGAAACATTGCTGTACACCACTGTCTTCCCCATATGCCTTAGATGAGGCCTGGCAGCACGTGGTTACAACTGAACATGGTGGTGTTCATCCAACGCAACGGACCCCAGAGGCTTAAGCGAACATTGTTGTCGTTCTTGTATAGATGGTTCGCTGTCCAGTTCATCCAGACTATCATATGTTTTGGAAGCTGCGTGTATTCAAGTCTTAAATCAGAGCAGCTCGGTTAGACAAAAATGCGAGAGTAATATTTTTCACTTTCGCTTCAAACCAATCTGATTTAACAGGTCTTCCTTTCAGAAGTAGCAAGTGTAGTGCTCTAGATGACATTTCGAAGACGTTGCTAAGTCTCTGTTACAGTGGTGCATGATGTGGGATATTGAAAATTTCCTCAAAATAATTGGTAAATCTCTTGATTAGCGCAGGGTCTGACATTCGACTTGAGTCGTTGCGTGGCTTGCCTTTTATTCTGATGTGGTGCAACTTCTTTGTCTGCAATATGATTTTACAACGACCCCGTGAGTGATCGGTGTCACAGTCTGCGCTATTGTAAGAGCGGGTCAGGAGCACATCGTTTAGCAGAGATCCGCTTACATGAATTATATTTACCTGATGCCAGTGCATACCTTATGTTGGTGTTTGGTCTGAAAATCGGTGTTGGTTTCACGGAGTTCATGGTAGACACAAAGCCCTGTGAGTCCCTGGCCATTTTCATTAATTTGCAGCTCCAAACTCGCCAAGACATGAAAACCTCAAGTCCTGATAAGTGCCCACTATATCATCGAAGTCACTTAATAAAACAAACTGCTCATGACTTAGCGTACTTCTAATTATTGCTGATAAATGATAATAGATTTATCTTTGACATAATGGGTGGAGCACATGTGCATATGAACTGACAAAGGTGATCAGGGCTGCGTCGTCTGTGAAGACCATATCCCGAATGACAGTTTCCCTTCTCTTTCATTTTGCACGGCAGTCTGGTTAAATTGAAAAATCTTTGTTTGACCACATATGCAGTAAGACTTCTTCTGCAACAGTTCCGAAGTCATGTTTTGCACGCTGGTACAAGAAATGCCGAATATGATCTAAGCCAGTGCACAATCGAATTTAACTCCGCTGTTAATGTAAAAGACCTCAGATTGCTGACCGTCTTGCAACACTGTACATTTCATGTCCACGGGAGCGGGGACGGCGTGGCCTAGTGGTTAAGTGGCACGGCTCACAACCAGAAGGTGCTGGGTTCGATCCCCATCACAGCACCGGCCGTTACCCCGGGGAAGCAAACCCTTAGAAAATGCAAGAGGAAGCAGACCCTTACATAAAATGCATGCTGAAGTCAGATGCACTGGGCCGACAGGCGCAAAATAAAAACCACAGTGTAACGCATACACGCCTTGGGGAATAGATAAATAAGGCGAACGCAAAACAAACAAAAAATGTCCACGGGAAACGACATAACCCTGCTCAGAAGTTTAGGTGGCAGCCAACTTTGGACAATACTTTGAAGTGACCATCTTTACTTGCCAGGACGGAAGCCTAGGTGAGCTCAATGACGGCAATATAAAGAGATTTGTGTTGATTTCTACATTGCTCTTGCAGTTGTCTCAGTGAGTAGGCTATATCATCAACGGGCCGTTCTACACGAAAACCACACTGAGACTCCGGATACACCCAATTGGCCAGCTTCCGCAGCCTGTCCAGGATGAGCATTCATGATGCCTATAGTGTTCACGAGCGATAATCCCCTGTAATTGCTGAGGTCTCCTTCATCGCCCTTTTTTGTAGAGGGTGATTATGTTGGCATCTCTCGTGTCCTGTGGTACGGCATCTCATCCCAACAACGCAGATATGTTCGAACAAGTATTGAAGAAGGACGTATCCTGCGCACGTGATGATATCTGCGGGAATGCCATGCATACCGGGTGTCTTTCCCACTGGTATGCTCTGAATAGCTTGTTTTTCAAATCGTATTTCCTCGGTTTATCGTCTATCTCCGGCAATACATGCAGATCCTCAATTTCGTTGAGAGTGCATTCAGCAGCTATGCAATTCCATGTGTACATGACTGAATAGTGTTCGGCCCATCTCTTCATTTGCTTATTTCTGTCCAGAATAATCTCCCTCGTCGTAAAATGTTTGCGGCGTTGTAGACTTTCTTGTTGGCTCATATGCTTTCTTTATGCCCGCATGCATTCCTCTGATGGTACCAGTGTCTGCTGCTGACAGTATGGACTACAAAGTTGAAACCAGTAGTTATTTGCACAATTCCTTACCAGTCTATGTACTGGACTCTTGGCTGATTGGTAAGCCTTCAAGTTCGCTCTTCTTGGGGAAATCCTCAACTACGAATGAGTAGTTTGACGCTGTTTAATCCCTGCTGATTTAGTTATTTCTGCTATTTGTCTATTTTTCCAAATACCACAAAGACTGTGGTGTGTAATGACTTCCTGACGTGGTCCTACTTTTCTGTAGCTTTTCCCATGGTACGCTGCTTTGCCAGTTATTCAGAGAGGGATTTTATGAATTCGTTCGCCCGTTAAGGGTGATCTGTTTTTGCTATGTCTTTACGGTATTTACCCAAAGGGCCTTGATAGGTGAATCGTCATCGGCTAGATCGTCATTTTTCAGCAGACCAGTTGATGGTCCGTAACACAGTTTGCGCCATGCCTCGTGAAATGTGCGAGTTTGTAAAACATGTTTCAGTTCAGAACGTCTAGAGATAATTATGTCTAGCTGATAAAAAAATGTATGGAGAGAAAATCTCTACAGGATAATTTGTGCTGTAGATTCGCTTTGAAGACAGTTTTTGTGATGTAAAGGTCGTGTAAGTCACAGCTCCAATTACAACTTTCGTTCATCTATCCGACACCGAACTTTTCTACGCACATATGTCAGAAGTCGTGATCGACGCCCACCATTGCGTTGCAGTCCCCAAGTAGGATCAGGTGTTCCTTGCTAGGGATCTTTGTGATGATTGAATCCAGTTGGCGATATAATTTATTTTTGGAGTCACTAGTGACGCCAAATGAAGGGACATACACACTGATCAGATCACCAACATCATTTTATTTCCACGTGGGTCGTTAGACGTCGTTGAGAGGTGCCGTTTTTTTAGTCGTGTGCCATCTTTGTCGCCGATGTTGTTGCCATTCTGTGTTTCATCTGTGTCTCACTGACACCATCTATCCATATTTTACGTGGTCTGCCTCTTGCTCTGCAGTCCTGATATATGGTATTGTAGATACGAGCAGCTTTGGTTGCATGCTTGTCAGGTGTCCGAACCATTTTATTCTCTGCCTTTCTGTGTATTTCATGCACGGCGTTGCACCCACCGTCTGTCTAATTATTTAGATTCTTAATCTGTCGCGTGACCGCGACAGCAGTTCTCAAACACCTCATTTCGCATACCATGATTTTTCTTTCAAATGCCTTGGTGAGAGCCCATGTCTGACACTGGTAACAAAGAGATCATATAAAAATACTATTTATCAGCTGTCTCTTTGTCTTCATTGGAATGTGTTTGTGTCTTAGTAATGGTGAGAGCTGATAGGAAACCGCATTTGCTTTCTGTGTTCTTGATTTCACCTCGCTATCTAGACTTCCATCTTCTGTTAAAACGCTGCCCAAGTATTTAAATTCACTGGCTTGTTTAAGCTCTATACTTGTTATCTGCATATTACGTTTTTCTCTATTCTGCTGATTTTCATTGTTCAGTCTTTGGTGTACTAATCTTCATATTATATCTATAGCAGGCATTGTCATGGGGATTCAGATGTTCTTGGACGTTTTATTCATCGGAATGAAAAAGACTGATTATCTGCAAAAAAGGAGATCGTTTCTTTTGGTGGTTTCTGGTTTTGCTTCAGTTGTTATTTGATCCATGTATACATTGTACAAAAGTGGTGATAGTACACATCCCTATCTTGTCCATCTCTTAACTGCAAACCACTTAGTGAGTCCGCTTGGTCATCTCTTAGTACTTTGACTGTTTTTATACATGTATTTCCGATATGTATGGATAATCTTAAAACGTGTCTACTTTTTTCTTATTTATTTTATTTTTTCTTATTTTATTTATATAAATATGTATGGATGTATGTATGTAAGTATGTATGTATGTATGTATTTATGTATATATGTATATATATACATATATATATATATATATATATATATATATATATATACACATATATAAGAATAAAAATACATGTATTTGTTTGTCTTTCTGGTTAAAAAATCGCCGGCAGAGAGCTCTATTGCCGTGACATTTTCGCAGATTATGCTGTTTGGAATTCACAGGTACAACGCGACTTTTTTTCAGCTTCCTGCTTCTGTTTCCGAGTTATTTAATAATTTAAGCCCCACAACTGTGAGCTAAAGGATCGTAAAATTGCACATTTTATTTCTTCTTGTAATTCTCAAGTGAAAACAAAATATTCTGCTCGTTGCGTTTCTGTGTGCGTCCGACTCTATGGTGTCAGAAAATGGCAATGCGTATTGAACTTGATCAAGCTGACCAAGTTGTCTTTTTCCGCATGTGAACGGTGCATAACGGATTGAATTGTGATTTAGGCTAAAATTAGCTCTATCAGCCACGTGTAGCCACGAGAACATCTATATCCAACGAGAAGTCGGTCAGTAAAGCTAGTAAATATGTAAACAAATCTCAAGTACTTTTTATTGCAAGTTCCTTGCACTTTATTTCTCTCGTTTTAATATATATTTCCTCGTTATCTCTCTCTTACTCTACATTTTTATATTTCCTAGTATTCCTTATTTTACATACTCTATCTTGTAATCCTTTATCCCGTATTCTCTTTTTCTTTCTCTAATTCCAAGTACTCATAGATTGCATCTATCTATCTATCTATCTATCTATCTATCTATCTATCTATCTATCTATCTATCTATCTATCTATCAATCTATCTATCTATCTATCTATCTATCTGTCTGTCTATCTATCTATCTATCTATCTATCTATATATCTATATATATATATATATGTATATCTATCTATCTATCTATATATCTATCTATCTATCTATCTATCTATCTAGCCCTATTTATATATCTTACTCTGAACACATGTCACTCATATATCGCAGCAAGCTCCGCTGCCCTCTTTTCTGTCACTCATCCCGTACTACCCAAATCGGAACGCCAGTGGTCAGTTTCTAGTCCACTATCTGTACACATTCTTTTCCCCAACCCCAATTTCTTTTGCTGAGACGGTGAGTTACCTTGGCGTAGTATCCAGACAGAGCGGGACCTTGACACACATTTAGGTACCTTTGTTCTCAGAGTCGCGACCACATCACTCCTGCCCTAAACGCTCATGCTCCGAATGGAACTGTTACATCTATATGTCTGTATCTATCTATCTATCTACTTTTCTGTCTACCTAATTATCCACCTATATATATATCTATCTATCTGTCAATCTGTATATCAATATATCTATCTATTTATCTATGTATCAGTCTCGCTATCTCTCTCTCTCTCTCTCTCTCTCTCTCTCTCTCTCTCTCTCTCTCTCTCTCTCTCTCTCTCTCAACAAATCCGTATTGTACCTACATATATTTATATATGTATTATTAGAAAATTCACATTATGGCTTGTTTTTCCAACCAGAAATCATAAACAGGCCACTGCAGCAGTGTTTTCGCGGCCACGAGATGGCGGATTCGATATGGTTATCGAAATTGTCCAGGTAAGTTGTAACTATTTCTAGTGACATTTCTTACATTTTGTACGTGTCCAGTATACCATCCCGTGTCCTTATATGTTTGACATGTTCAATATATCATCAAGTTTCCTTTCGCTCATTTCTCAATATTCTTACTATTCTTCTTGCTTACTTATCCTACTAATCTTCTGAATGGTATATTATATTTGTTATCTGGATAATATGTCCTATTTATTATCTGGATAATAAATCCTATTTATTATCTGGATAATATATCTTATTCATTATCTGGATAATTTATCATATTCATTATCAAGATAATATATTCTATTCATTATCTGGATAGTATGTCCTACTCATTTTCTGGATAGTTTATCCTACTAATCATATGGATGGCTTGTTCTACTCAGCTACTGGATGTTTTGTCCTACTCGTCTTCTGGATGTTTTATTCTACTCATCTTCTCGATAGTATGTCCTACTGTATTATTATCTGGATAATATATCCTTTCCATTATCTGGATAATATATTATATTCATTATCTGGATAGTATGTCCTACTCATCTTCTGGATAGTTTATCCTACTCATATTCTGGATTATTTTATTCTACTCATCTTCTGGATAGTTTATCCTTCTCATCTTCTGGATAGTTTATCCTACTCATCTTCTTGATGATTTGTCATACTCATCTTCTGGATAGTATGTCCTATTGATCTTCTGGATGGTTTATTCTACTTGTCTGCTGGATAGTTTGCCCTACTCATGTTCTGGATGGTTTATTCTACTCGCATTCTGGATAGTATGTCCTACTGATCTTCTGGATGGTGTATTCTACTTGTCTTCTGGATAGTTTGCCCTACTCATGTTCTGGATGGTTTATTCTACTCATCTTCTGGATAGTATGTCCTACTCATGCTCTGGATGGTTTATTCTACTCGCATTCTGGATAGTATGTCCTACTGATCTTCTGGATGGTTTATTCTACTTGTCTTCTGGATAGTTTGTCCTACTCATGTTCTGAATGGTTTATTCTACTCATCTTCTGGATAGTATGTCCTACTCTTCCAGATGGTTTATTCTACTCATCTTCTGGATAGTGTGTCCTACTCTTCCAGATTGTTTATTCTACTCATCTTCTGGATAGTATGTCCTGAGCGTCTTCTCGATAGTTTAGTCTACTCATCTATTAGATGGTACATCCTATTCACCATCGAGATGAGTTATTCTACTCATCTACTTTATGCTATGTCCTAATCTTCTGGATAGTATGTCCTACTCACCTTTTGGATAGTATGTCCTACTCTTCTTATGGATAGTAGGTCCTACTCATCTTGTACGATTGTGTTTTTATGAAAAGTTATATATTTACTAAATTTTGTTTTAAAATGTAATACTCCAAATTATAATAACTCCCACACGTTGTAAGATAGCTTGATTTCCATAGTTTATATCTAAGATATGGTTTTCTAAAAAAACATTAGTAAAGTTGCAAGACAATTGCTTTAAAAACAAAAACCTTATCACACAAACCATCTATACATTGCGGTTTTCGGCAAAATGTTTAAGACGCTATTGTTTTGTTTCATTTTCTGATGATTTAATAACTTTATTCTTATCAATAACTTGCAACCTGATATGTAAACCCTTCAGTGACTGCCTGCCAATCATTCAATACAAATCTCCTCCTCCGTTTTGCCCTCCTGGCATCTGTGGTTGCCTTAATAGATTTTTCTCTGAGTTTTTTTTCTGTGACAAAATGTTCTGTTCACAGGACTCTGTCAGTATGTATTTCCATTTCCTCTATTAGCAAAAGAGATTTTGACCCATCATCTAAACAGAAACTGCAATAGCAACAACAGCGTCCACAAAAGTTAGTCAATGATTCTTGTTCTTGGAACATCATTTCAAGATAGCACTGTCCAGTCAATCATTAACAATTTGTGTATTTCCTTCAAGACAGTTTTTTAGTAGTTCATTCCTGTTGCGGTCCTGAAATACTGATTTTATATTAGCCATAACAACAGCAGGTAAGTTACTGGTGTGTTTGAATGAACAGTTTTATCTGCTACAGCTTTCTTATATGATCACGATTTGATGTGGCTTTTTGTCTAATTTGGTTGTGACAAGTTCATAACACTACAGAACATCTGCAGGTCCGCAAACACTTTTCTAACACATCTCAATGCTGATACATACCACCTGTTTATTGAATTCACACACAATTTACCCATATATTTGATTACTTGAAGAATATGATGTATAGTATAATTGTTTCTGGTTCAATGAAACTCAAACTCACTGCCTAGGCCCTTCTTCTTTGTCTCTAGCAATTGTGCATTGGAAAAAACAAAAGTGACAAAAAAGTTCTGGAACTATTTTTAAAAATGTAGTATTAAAATGCCAATTATTCTACTGTCTTCCATCCAGCTCTTCATAAACATTGTCATCTTCACTTTTAAATTAAATCTGATTCACAAGTTCATACAATTTCCATCTCTGTATTTCTGACCGTGTGGGCGTGGTCAGTAAACTGACACCAGGAAGAAGATTGATTTCACTTTCCCAACAGCTCAGCTGAATAAATTCAATTTACCGAACAAAACGCAATTAAGTTTTGCCCAAACTATTTCAATTGGGTGTGAATCGTAAGGTGGCAGTTTCAAACACATATGACTATGCTCTTAGATGAACTTGGCTATAAGAAATATATTTTCCTTTCAAGTTTATATATATATATATAAAGAAGAGAAAGATCACAGTCACCGACCCAGAGGATGTTTTAAGCCCGATTATATTCAAAGATAAACCCGTGGAAAGTGTTTCCTTGTTTAAATATCTGGGAGTAGATATGAATGTGGATGAGTCTAGAGCGAAGATTCAGTCAAGAACAGCGATGGCAATGGTCACCCTGAAAAGACAATACATTATCCTTAAATTGGAGCTGACGATAACGTATACAATGGTTAGTTAACTCGGTATACCTCTACGCAGGTTAGACTTGGACTGACGGCTGGCTTAAAACGTAAAATTTGCGCAATGGAAATGAGATGCTTTCTAAGAATTCTTGGCATTTCATATGTGGATCGCCTTACAAAGAATAGTGTTTTTGAAATTGTTAGGACGGAATTACATCAATATAAAAAAAACATTGACTATAGTAAAAACACAAAATTTGACATGGTATGGACATATGTTACGATTGGTAGGGCTGACCAAAACCATCCTACAAGGCACTGTGCATGAGAAGCGTGGAAGTAAAAGACCAAAACAGAGATGGGAGGACACAATAAAAGAGTGGACGGGAAGATCTATAGCTGAAACTAATACCCTGAAGAAAAATGTAGACATGGCAGAAACTTGTTTGACAAACTGCAATAACGGTGCCTAAATGATCTTCTAGGTTACAGGACTGATGACGATGATGATTGATATATTTATTTATTCAAATGATGTTCGTCCATCACAAGTGATGAAGACAACTTTCTTTGTTCGTGTGGACAATCTTTTGTCTTGCTGTGTCTGCTGAAATGGGTGACTTGCGCGGTGATTTGAATTAAAGTGAGACAGAAACTGCACCTTTTGTCAACCTCACTCTCTGGTCCTGAGCTACCCTTGGCCAGTGGCAAGATATTTATCAAGACAACTAGACAGCAGAGAATGCATATTTTTCCTAATGGTTTACTCCCGAACCATTTTCCATAAACAGATGCTCCGTAAAACAGCGGAGGAGGGGATGATATCTAACTTTGTGTTTCGTGCCTTTCTCATAACAGCAAGAGGTCGTAGGGACATTACTCAGCGAATGAGTAAGTTGGGCATATCTCTCTGGCTGTGTTCAGCTAATTGAAGTTTGCAGCTAAGGCGAAGGGCGCCAATTTCGCGAAGTTGAGCTGTATGAACTAGATAGTGAAATACGACACAGGATTAAGCCTAGCGCTAATCAAATAGTCGATGACCAGACCAGGATAATCGGATGGAAGAAATAAAAAAAAGAAACAAATCAACCAGTGTAAATGGAATGTGAACACAACTGTAAGTGTGAATTCCAGGCAAATCCGTAGGTTGGCGGCATCCACAAAAAACAAAAACAGAAGAGCAATGTAGACCGGCAGCCTGTTACGGCGCCATCTTTTGTCTCATATATATATATATATATATATATATATATATATATATATATATATATATATAGTATCAGACGATGGCATTGTGTTGATCCTAGCTTTATTCACTATCGCCTATACTCCCCGTACTTTTTTGACCCAATAGAATAGGTCCCCGGCCCTAATCTCCTTTACTTGATCTATTACACCTGTGTAGATGCTTACACATTTTTAAACTACATATGAAACACACCAAATGCTGACACAACTGTTCAAAACCCCTGCGCTTTGGGTGAAACTGAACAGATTTCGTAAAACACGGGGAACACCATTTTCAAAAATACTCAATGTCATGAAAGGGGTAATAATTCGAAAAGACTGGTTTCATTAGTAGCGCTGATTGTTCTATACCATAAATAGATAGAAGAAAATGGGTATTCAGTTTGTTTCAGGGCAGAATTCTGGGAAAGGATCACTCTCGACAGTGATTTGTTGTGCTTTGTACCGGTATCTGTTTTATTTCTCTATGTGGACGATGTATGGATTGATTATAAACCTTTGCACAATATGAGTACTTATGAGTTATGTACTTTAGTTGGCCTTTACATGTAACATTTCATAGGTATTTTCCTCAATGAGTCCTACGGCCTTCTATAAAGTGGGACATGGTTTTATCTCTAAATATACTGCTACATCAATTTAAGAACGGGCTCTAATGTTCCTTCTTCTTTCCTGTTTTCTGAGGAGAGTTAATCACATGATCCAACGAGCATTATGTAAACTATCCAAAACTCTCAAAATCACCTCTTTGACATCTCCTTATTGCAAGTGTTGAACAGTTTTAGAATGACTGACTGACCATTGAGGTATACTATTGGACAAATGATTACAAATATTTCTATTTATTTGTCCCCATCCTCAACAATAACATCGATCGATCTTTCTATGACATGCGACAGTCACCTGGTGAACCAGCTGTTGCTGGTTCTTCTATCCAACTCCCAGAACATCCCTCTGGACAATCAGAAAAACCCTCACAATCAAACCCCAATCAAGCAAAAGAAGAAGAATAAGAAGAGGCAGAAGAAGAAAAAGAAGAAGAAAAAGAAGTGTACCAACTTGAATCGTTAGGGTTGAAGTGAAGATGGTCCATGAAACCTGTGAGAGTATACTTGAAGTTTATTCTATAATTAAATGTCAGAGCAATGTGTTCCTACTGCTGAGCTTATGTGTGCCACACACAAACTGTCTTTAACTAGCACAATATTTCGTCTACTCACTCGCAACATGGATGCACCATCACTCTAAATAGTGGCACCTTATTTACTACTTCAGCCGCAGAAGGAGTGAAAGACGAGATCAGATAATGAATAAGGCTATATTTAGTTCTCCAGTGCTGCACATACACAAGCTGATCGTGTCAAAATTGAACCTCCAGATAGAGCCCATTCGACGTTATCTGTGTCAGAGCAGATCAGCATGTCAAAACGGAAAAACGAGGGCGTTTTCAAGTTTCCAGACTGACTGGAGAACAATGAACAGTTCTATCTCACTCTTTTACAGTCACTTGATCTAAAAATACCTTTGCGATTGGATGCGCATATGCATGTTTAGGTGAATGTAAAAAAAACTGGCTGTATACAAACTCTGCAGAGTCTTCTAAACCAGTTTAAAGACGTTAAGTTAAGAACAGCAAAAGATGGGTTACTCTGAAAGATACTATGTACTCTACTGAATCAGATAAGCTGGTACATATAGCACGTAAAACCGCTAACTGGATTGTTAAGAACAATGCAGATATTCAGTTCTTGCTGCATGAAAACATCATGTGAATAGATTCCAAAAATGATTCCTCCTCAACATAAAAACATGCAACTCACGAATATGCTCAAAATTATCCAGAAAAAGGTCAAGACCTGTAAGATGCCTGGCTCAGCAATAATCAAAGAAAATCTAGAGATCTGCAGACATAAATGACAAAAATCTCGGCATTCGACTTAGCGCACTTGAGGTCAAGAAAGCAATCGCCCTAATGCCTATCGGAAAAGCCATGATTCAAATGCAATTTCTACTGAGGTAAACAAAGCAGGAAACACTGGTGTGCTTTACAAGCTAAGATACCTATTTCGCTCAATTTAAGATGGACAGATTTCAAAAGAACTTAAAGTTACCGCATTTGTCCACATGCACATCGCAAGAGCAGTCGTCAATCCTGAGGTAACTACAGTTAAACCTTCTTCACTGTTTAATGGATGGTAACATTCTGATTTGAGTTTTGCTCAGCCACTTATCAAATCATTTTGAGAATAAGCTACTCTCTACTGTCAATGTGATATAACAAGTGAGTTGAAGACAGTCGGCGTGATATAACAAGTGAGTTGAAGACATTCGGTGTGATATAACAAGTGAGTTGAAGACAGTCGGCGTGATATAACAAGTGAGTTGAAGACAGTCGGCGTGATATATGCATCACTTCGTATCCAGGAAAGTCGTTGGGAATAGCAGTGTGACTTGTACACGAACTGTGTGCGCCTGACTAAGGCCTTTGACACTGCCAAAAAAAGCGGACTATGGAAAATTATAGCGAAGTTCGTTGCTCCGACAAATTCATTACATGGCGGTTCTGCCATTGTTTTAAGCATTTCAGAAAGGCTTTTTCGGGAATGGATTCAGCTGGGTCGTCGCATTCCAGATAATGTTTTCTTGTGACTCAAATCTTTCCGCATAATGTCTTCTCGTGACTCAAATCTTTCAGCAAAATGTTCAGCTTGGGTAACAGCCAAAAATGGAAATGAGCCATAACGGGAGAACATGAATCCTGACGTACAAGGGCATTGTTGTGGTTGGCAAATACAGTCTAAATTAGATGCAAAGAATTAGCGAGTGCGTTGTCATGTTGGAGCTGGCAAGTTCCCTTTCCCGACAGGCCCGGCCTATTGCGTCTAGCAGCATCACGAAGGCGACGGATGACCTCTAAGTAGAACTCTTTGGTAATGTTTTGACCTTGTTGTGCGTACTCGTGATGCCCAACCTCACGAGAGTAAAATAAAACTGTTAACATGACTTTGACATTGCTGTTGTCCTGTCTCGCTATTTCGGCTTTAGGGATGATGAATGTTTTCGGCTTTAGGGATGATGGAAGTTTTCGGCTTTAGGGATGATGAATGTTTTCAGCTTTAGGGATGATGAATGTTTTCAGCTTTAGGGATGATGAATGTTTTCAGCTTTAGGGATGATGAATGTTTTCAGCTTTAGGGATGATGAATGTTTTCAGCTTTAGGGATGATGAATGTTTTCAGCTTTAGGGATGATGAATATTTTCAGCTTTAGGGATGATGAATGTTTTCAGCTTTAGGGATGATGAATGTTTTCAGCTTTAGGGATGATGAATGTTTTCAGCTTTAGGGATGATGAATGTTTTCACTGTGAAAACTGTAGCTTAGTTTTCTGGTCGTTATCGAAAGCCTTCCCGCTTGGGTATCGCCAAACTTTTGGCAAAATATTATGAAATTCTTTCCGTCATTTCGTGATGAATGAAAACTGGAAGGGTGTTCACTGCACTCAACACTAAAAGGCTAACTGCCAGCAGCTGACTCAATCTGCGGACGGGAAACAATTCACGCAATCGCATGAAGTTCCCTGCCGTAGGAAACACGCATGTTTCATTTCTTTCCAAGAAAATAATTAGGGTCGGATACCTAAGCGTACACCGAATATGTACTAAGTGGCGACATCAAATGTGTTACAAATGGGGAGGTACTGCATCGATTAAACAACTACAATAGATTCAATAAGGCAACCTTAAACATGGACTCACGATCCCACAAAAGACGTTTCCTGATTCTAACAATGCCGGATGCTGCTAGACTGTCAGAGAAAACCTGACAAGAGGATTGGAGATGCGCATGATCTTCTACCTGTCACCTGAAACAGCTGACTGAAAAGCTAAAGCAGTACTTCACTGCGGCAAAAGTGTCTAATGCTGCAAAAGACAGTCGCATCACCAAGACACCAATAAACTCCTAAATAAAAGAAGAAGGCTGAAACAAAATGGCTAACTCGAGTTCTACAGCTGAAAAAGAGGACTATCAACATTATAGTTTAAACACGGTGATCAGAGCAGCTGAGACAAGAGGCAACATAATCAAATGCAGGAAAAGTCTTCTCCACTACCCAAAAAAAGGTTAATTGTCCAGCGCAAGCAATTATGATGACATCATCACACTGTTTTGTCTTGATGATGTAACTTGTGCTGTATTTGGATTATAGTGAGGAAGAAACTGGTCATCAATCTCATTCTCTGGTCCTGAATGACTCAAAGAGTGGTTATGGCTGCTCTAAGAATGCAGACCATGTCAGCGTGACGGATAGAGCAGAAATATGGGCAGAAATACTAAATCGACCTCTTTGCATCAAAGGCAATAGTCATTAAATTGAGACACAAAACCGAATATGTGCCGGTACCAAAGATGAGGTGGTACATGCAACCAAAAATCTAAAATCAGGTAAAGCCCCGGGACAAGACCGAATCACAAATGACGTAATCCAGGCTGACCAGGACACACTAACACCACATTTAACTACATTGTTCTGTAAAACGAATGTCAAATCACCGATCAAAGAAAAACGTCAAAAACCATTATAACCCACAGAAAAGGTGACAAGGAAAACCTGGCAAATTACCATCCGATCTGTCTGCTCTCATCCATTTATAAACTCCTTACCAGAGTGATAGCCAACAGACTAGAGAGGCTACGCATTAGAACAAACCACGAGAGCAGGCAGGTTTCAGAAAGGATTATCAGCAACAGACAACCTCCACACAATAAATCAATTAATTGGAGACAGCACAACAACTACAGAGGCCTTTATGCCTTATGTTCGAGTACTATGATAATAAATGTATATATACATATATGTGTATGTGGGCGTGCGTGCGCGCGCGCGCGCGCGTGTGTGAGTCTCTGTGTATATGTATGTAAGTGTGCTTGTTTTCATTATCTACGTGTACACCTGTTTATGTATGTGCATGTGTTTATATATGCTGGTATCCATGTGTGTAGTTGAATGCGTATGTGTGTTTGTAACTGTGATTGCACCTGTATATGTTTGTCGGCTTGTATCTGAGTATGTGTGCTCGTATTAATGTGCATGTTTGTACATGTGTATCTGGGCTTGTATCTGAGTATGTGAGCTCGTATTTATGTGCATGTGTGTACATGTGTATCTGGGCCTGTATTTGAGTATGTGTGCTCGTATGTATGTGCATGTTTGTACATGTGTATCTGGACTTGTATCTGAGTATGTGTGCTCGTATTTATGTGCATGTTTGTACATGTGTATCTGGGCTTGCATTTTTTTGTGTTGCTGGGTTTGCTTTTATGCGTAACTGCTTTTATCTCAATATGTGTGCTTGTATATGTGTATGTCTGTGCATATTTGTTACCTATGTGATCATAATTTCGCTCAATTATGTCAAACCAACGATATTCTTCACCTCAAATGCGGCTGACAATAAACACAATCTCAATGGAACAGAAGATACTTCAAACACTAGAACACTTAGCTATTGTTTCAGAGAGACGATCTGTACGTTCGAGCAGAACATTGGTGGAGTCAAGACTACAAAATGATCTCAGAGTCTAGCACCTTCCCTCTTAAGTCAGGCAGACATTTCTCTTTCGCTATGGATGGCACAATGACTGTTGAAAGTCCGCCAGGCAGCTCTTCTGGTAAACAAACATTTTAAAATGGCAGCATCGAGGCTGCTATGTGTTCAAATACTTAGTTTGATAGTTTCAGATGGCTGAAACATGTTAGACAATTGGCACACGCAGAGCATATAGTACACGTAGGACAGATGACACAAGTAGGACAAATAACATTTGCAAGGCAGCTGACACACATGAGACAACTAACACATGTTAAACAGCTGACCTATGTAAGACAGCTAACATATGTATGACAGATAACATATGTAAGACATATAACGTATATAAGACAGCTGACACATGTAAGACATATACCATATGTAAGACAGCTAAGGAATGTATGACAGATAACAAATGTAACACCGATAATATATGTTAGACAGCTGAAACATACAAGACAAATAAGAAATGTAAGGCAGATAACATATGTAAAACGAAACAATGACATATTCAGGTCACAAAGAAGAGACACACAATGAAAGTGTAGCACTGTTTCTGGCGCCGGAAACTCAGAATGCTCTTAATGAGTGGCAAGCAGCTCGATAAAACTGATTATGGCCTCGTTTAAGACCACAAATAAAAAGATAAAACCAGCTGAAAATACCAAAAAAGAAGAATTAATTACAGAAAACGTATACAACAAAATGCAGAATCTATTGAATGAGACAAATTCTAGAAATATAACGATAGTCATGGAATTTAAGGCTGCCGTGTAGTTATGGGCAAATATGGTAAAGTCATAAAGAGTAAAAATGGTGAGATATTTTCAAATTTTTGCCCCGGAAATCATCTGGTCATTGAAGGAATTCTGTTCATACACAAGAAAATGCAAAAAGCAGCATATATATCTTCAGAACATATAACATAAAACCAGATCGAGTACATCAAGTCAAGAGTCCACTCTATTATATAGGATATCTCTATGCGGAAAATTTAATTTAGCATCACAATCAGCAATACGTTTTAAGAACTGGAAACTCTAGACATAGAGAATGGCATTGATAAAAAATTGGAACAGCTACACAATGTATGGAAAACAAATGTATATGGCAGTTTGTATTAAACAGGAACGACGTCACGGACAAATCGATAATGGTAACAAGTTTGTCAAGTTTAAAGAAAGTCAAGCAAAACAAGGTGCATTTGTCACCATGAAAACTAGAGCCACCAAAGCTGAAGTACCGAAAAAATACAGTGAGGTAAACAAAGAGGTCAAAAAGAGCAATAAGGTAGACAATGAACACTTCTTTGATAGTCTGCCTACAGAAGCCAAAGAGGCTACAACTAGAGGACACTTGAAATGCTTGTACGGCACTACCAAAAAACTGAGGGAAATATGAACAACAAAGCTGACAAATAAAAGACAAATTGGGAAGAAGGATAACAAATCTTGAAGAACAGAAGAAACAATGGACGGATAACTTTCGAGTGATCCATAAATAAACCATTAAAATCACCGGACATGTTACCTGCTGAAGAAGACCTGACAATTAACTCTGATAAGCAAAGTAAAGAAAAGATCAGAGAAGTAACTGACCTTTTAAAGAATGTAAAATCATCAGGGCCTGATGGGATATCAGCTGAAGCTATTGTCATAAATGCTTTACTTTTTGAATAAAAAATATATGAAATACAGAATGCATTCTAAAAGAGTGGTAAAAGACGATTTGGTTAAGCTACAAAAGAGAGATCTACAAGATTTGTTTTAAAACCCTTGAAAATGTTCCTGTCAGTGCCTAGTTAAGTGTTTAACGGTTATACTTGAAAGGCTAAAAAACGTTGAAGATACCAAGTTAAGGGTCGAATAATCATATTTAAGCCAAAACAAATGGTATGCAGATAGCCACATAGCAAAAAAATGGTATGGCAGTTATTAGAAATAAATTCAAAGTCTGTACTTAAACTTTGTTGATTATGAAAATACATTTGACAGCTTGGATGGGAGGGATAACATTTATGAAACGACTGACACACTACGTGATCCCCTTACAGCTCACCAGCAAAAAAAATAATCATAAGGCATACCAAGTTAAGGATCATCAAACTCCAACATACCTAAGTTGGTCTTTTTATATAGATCGGAAAAATGCTGAATTATCACATTTAATGACGTTATCAACAAATTCCAGAAAAGATGCTGAGCCTCCAGTGACTCGAACGTGTTACTAACGAAAGCTTATGGGAGACAACCGGTGAAACATGACATCTTAATCTTAAGGAGAAATTTGGCGCTGTGAAAACCCCAAGCCACTATGACCAGGCGATCTCTGTCGTGGAAACCATAGGGCAAAAAAGTAAAAGAAGGTCAAACAACACGGAAAAGAGACTTAAAGGACAGTACAAGAAAAGCAGGAAGAAGTTTGAAAGAACTTGAGAAAATATCACATGACCAGTCTGCTTGACAAGTGTTGGTTGATTTCATTTCAATAATAACGGATTAGGTGTAATTGACATCTGATTATGTGTCCCTCTACCAGGTTACATTTTGACCAGGACTACCTACTGCTATCTCAGCAAGATCAACAGTCTTCAGTATTTCGTTAGAAGGGGCTCGTTTGCTAAAGAGGATGAGGTAAGTGATATTTTGTTTAATTTATTGGCTTTTCTTTTCTGTAACGTTGGTCGTTCCTGATTGTAATTCGTTATTTTATCTAAATGTTATGTCTCACATTTAATCTTCTTTTATTAAATTCATGGTTTTGTTAACTTGACATCGGGTTTGTATATATCATAGACATCTGAAAAAGGTTACTTCTCGTAGAGAACATCAATATGGCATTGCCTTTCGTTGTACATTGAAACTTGTGAAGTTCTTATCAGCAATCTTCTAAGCAATCACTGGCAATGTTTTCATTGTAGCAATTTATAATGATCTACTATTTGCAATAATAACTGGCTATTGACTATGACAAATTGCCCCACTACAGAACCCCAAAATAGCAGGTTCAACATAGCCCCATGATAGTATGATAGTCCTATAGATGGTACTGTCGTCGGGGATAGAGTGTTACATATTATTCGTTTTTTGCAAAAACTATATTATTCAGGTCGCTTGGGCAGTTTAATTCATTCTTGCCTTGCCTTTTTAACTGTAAGTCAAGTACCAATTTACATCTGAGTAGATTTGAACGTGCCTAGACAGGGAATAAACCCTTCCCATTTGCAATCGATCTGGTACCTTGCAATTCTGACGCTCGACAATAGGTGACGCAATACAAATCTAAAAGTTAACCCACTTTTCTGTTAGTGAAAAACGGACATTGGTTGAAACGGAAAATCGATTTAAGAGTTCTGCACTTCAAATGTCACATGGTTGTGAGTTCTAACTTGCTGGATTTTTTCCATTTTTTTTATCTTTCGATTATTGTCTATTTCAAATGTATATTTTATTGATAATCGACATTCATCAATTCACGATTTCAATGTATTATTTATTTTTAGTCATGATAGCTAATTCAGTTTTGATTTGAAAGTAATTCTTAGAAAACACAATCTCATTCTGCGTGTCTTGTCTTCAGTCCAGCGGTGTATATGAACACTTCTGCAGTGAACAACACATTGCATGCTTTTTTCAGTGGAGTTTACTGTAGCAAATTGTTATTAGATTGCTAGCCCCATGCACAAATCTCTTTAGTCACCTTTTACGACACACTTGCAGTATCCCTATTACTTGCTTCCCGGGATCTACTGGTGCCATTAATATTACCAAAAGCACTAAACAGAAGCAAATAATTTGGCCACTCCTTCAAAATTGCGTCAACATAATGTGATACTGTGTTCCGTGTTCTACACTGTAACAAGGTCAGTCTGAGTTATCAGACCTCACAGTATGTGAACTTGCGCACGTGTTTAACGCTCACGTAATTGTTCTCTTCTTCTTCTCCTTCTTCTGCCTTCGTTCTCAAATCTCCCGCTACCAAGTCCTGAACCGAGCTTTGCGAGTAGCAAAATGTAGTCCGGACAACGGAATGCGTTGTGTCGCTAGTTTACAGCTTGACTTCAATATTTCCACCGTTCGGTCCGACGCATTCGTCTTCGGCAGAATTGTTCTCTAATGTCGTAACCGTAATATTTATCGCGTTATGTTTTTTAGGCATACAGCCTTGTATGAGCATCACCCCATTGTGTCCTATTGGTATGCTATCTCTCATCTAGTCTTGTCTATTCCCAACGACAACCTATTTCTGGTCACCCTGTGGTGCTGCTATATTTATTTGAATAATGAAGATAACCCAAACCTCATCGCTGGCTTTTATTGTTCATATGATGAATCCTTTGTTCATTGGGCCTCACGTCTTTCTTCACTGTTCCGCTTCACCTTGCAAAAATGCCGCTGCCAGCTGTTGGCTCTGCTCATCAGTGAGGAATCTTGAATCTTGCCACGACATCTCAAGGACGCGTCTCAAGATCATCAGTCAAAATAGAATACATTGAACAGTACAACATTGCCACTTCACTCTCAATCTTGACAATTGTTCCTCCACGATCTTCCAAATATATATCGACGATCTATAAAGATGGCAAATTCCGATTCAAAGACAGTTGCACAATTGACAAAAGGCGTGAACAGACATAGCCAACATATATCTGTTTCCTGTGTTAAACATTGTTGAGCAGATGCTCGTCACGTCATTTTGTGTTTGTGAAGATTAATACGCCTATTGTTTTTGAAAGTGCAGATTTGTTGATGTTGTTGTGAATGTGTGCGATTTGCAACATTTAATTACGTTCATCCAAATAGATGGTCACGTTCTACAGGCTGTGATTGTGTCGGTTAAGTTTGCCCCTGCTTCTATTTGGTTTACAGTTTTACGACAATTGACAGATTGCAGTTGTAACATTGGGAATGTTTCGACCACTTAGAAAAGATGAGTATGGTCACTGTACAGTGTTTCACGTGTGCTAATCAGTCAAATTCTCTGCAGCGTGTGGTGAGCACTGTTCATAACACATCGAGATAGTACATAGTGATCAGGACAACATAGTGCTCAAGACAACATAGTGCTCAGAACAACATAGTGCTCAGGACAACGTAGTGCTCAGTACAACATAGTGCTCAGGACAACATAGTGCTCAGGACAACATAGTGCTCAGAACAACATAGTGCTCAGGACAAAGGCAAATAGCTACAAGCGTCTCGCAAAATGTGATAAATGTGGTGTTAGGTTTATAATGCATCCAGAGAAATCAAAATGTTTTGCAGATAAAGAGTACATATCAAAAAGAATCATAAAACAATAAAAATGGTCCAAAGAAAGAGAATCAACACAATGAAAGGCAAATCACAGGTATTACAGAAGTGCACACATTGTAATGATAGTCATAATGAAGAAGAAAGTGATACATCTTTCGACAAGCTGTCAAAAATTGTAAGGCGATATGGCAGCTTAACAACAATGGGTAACTTCAAACGGCAGATATGATAGAACAAGACCACCATGGGAGGACAATTTTGGATTACACAACAGCAGCACCACGGAATGTAATAGTCATTGTAAAAAAAACTATTGAACTTTGGTGCAGAATACGAGCTTGTAATCACAAACAGCATATTCCAACACCGCTATAGCCAGATCAGAATAAGTTACACATTGTGCGAAAAGAGGTGTCTTAGAAAGCGGGTCAGAAGGTTGGACAGATTATGAAACAAAGAAATCAGAAAAGAGGTTGGGTGTAACATTGTGCATTACATGGAATAAAGTCGTCCAGATAGATAACAAGAATGTAACCAAATCTACCAGATGCGTGTATCTATAACAGGCAGTAGGGCTATAGAGCAAGAGAATGGTCATGAACAAGATGGATAGACGGTGTGAGATACTGAAGAAAAACGTAACAACAACAACAGCATTAGCGACATATCTGGCATCCCTCTCCATGCCGTCTAACGACACACGTGAATAGAAGTAGAAGACGTAGAAGTAGACAATGTTCCATCACAAACCCTGAAGTGTCTTAATTGTTTTTTGATGTATGCTTGTTGAGAGCCTTTCTGATCATTCGTAGCTCCTAATTGGCATACGGTCATCTTTGAAATCACAATAACCCTCTCTATTCTGCCTAGAACTCATAGCGTTATTACTCAGAGCCGTAGTTTCTTCTAAACAGTTTCAGATTTCGTGGGTAGCTAGTTTTTGAAAAAAATGTATTTACAAATTCTTGGCTCATTATGCTCGGTTGTTTCGGCTCGAAATACAAACGCAGCGAGACTGTTGGAATGTACAGTCTGTCAAAAAGTCACACATCCTCAGAAGAAGCCACGGTCGCGTGCCACTCTGACCTGCTCTCATGTGTGTAAGTGCGATATACATACATTCACACATACATATATATATATATTTATGTCATATGTAGTGTTCCTTCGAAACAATTTGCTTTCGATGCAGTCTGGCTGACCAGATGTGGATCGACGTGATCCCCGTTATAGTGATCGTCACGCAGAAGAAGCCAATCACAACACAACCGCCTGGAGGACCACGGTCCACCCTCCACACTGGAAATATGAGGAAAGCTACTGCAGCCCTCCACTTGACGTCCTGTTCAGGGCAGACAAAAGATTAGACTTGCTCATTGTGGGCATTCAACAACAACAACACACACACACACACACACACAAACACACACACACACACATATATATATATATATATATATATATATATATATATATATTGTATTTATCAGTTTCTTCTCTAATCAATGATTTGTGGTGTTGGTAGTTCATTTTTTATTTTTTTAATATTTGAAGCTGAAAAGGATTCTTACTATTAAAAAACATTTACATTTAGATGTCGTGGGGTTAGGCTTTGTTTCTTCTTTCCTTCTATTATAACAATGTTGTGCTCACTCCTTGCATAATCGTATTGTAATCACGTTAGCCGTGTCACGTGGATCTACTGTCCATGGCATGCAGGTGTCTGGGGCAATGAAAGAGCTGTAAGCGACGCGGTGATGACTAGAGACAGGTTTGAGTTGATTAGGGCAGTTATGGATACTCTACAGAATGATGAATAGACAGAAGGTCAAACAAATGCATATGTACAGAGGATGATATATTTGGGAGAGACTATGGGAGAGAGGAGAAAGTGTGTCCTGACTATAAATATCCGAAGAACACGAAACCAACATCTGACTGGGACTCTAATGAATATATATACGTTGGGCTGGTTGCTTTGACGGAGAACAGAACACTTATAGGAATGCCCACTGTGTGATAATGTTGGTTCCTAGAATCAAGAATAACTTTAACCATAACAGTATTTATAGAACATAATGGGCACAATTTTACATTCATGTTTAGCTCAGTAGATTTGATTCTCTCAGCAAAGGAGCAACGCTCGTGACATGGTCGAGACACGTTACAGTTTACCGGGCTAAAAATGAATGTAAAATTTTGTTCTGAGATAGAAGAGGCAAAGTGATCAGGAAAAGTACATGTTACCCCATCGCTTAAAGCTGAAAGTCTAACATTATGAACCTAACACTCCATCCTTGTTGACAGTATTTGATGTGAGCCTATCTTGACTTTTTTTTAAACTGTCTATTCACTTGATCATGTGTCACTTTTAGAAAGGTCCAAAAAAAGGTCCAAAGAAGAGAGAGGACACGAAATCCGAGCCTTCTGAACCAGATGCAGTGCTTGAAATCACTGCCTACCCACGTGGGACACGAACTAACGGTGTCGATGTCGCTCTGATACCCATATTACTTTCCGGACCCGACCTCTGGTATGACCGTCACGTCGAGCTGAGGAAGTCTGATAGTAGGTGGCAGAGAAATTAATGCTTCAAATATACTGTAGAGCTACCTTTGTGTCAATTAATACGCAATTCAGCTACTCGGATAATACATATTCTGTTAACTGAATTTAAGATAAAAATCTACTTTTGTATAAGAGGTTTCGTGGGGAGACATTTCATTTTTTTGCAACATCATTTGCATTCCACCATACCGTCAGAGTAGTCCTTCGCTGTCTCTCCTTTTTCTATAAATAAATTATTCCCACATTTTCCCTCATTGTTCAAGCAATACTCTTCAAAATCATGACTGATTACAATTACTATCATTCATTAACTTTAGTATCGGTTTTAAAAATCACAACACTACTCAAACATTGTATACATTGCCACTATACCAGCTAACACCAAACTAGAGGTAACTGCAGGTTTAATATGGCGAGCTGACCTGTGCCCTTGACAGTGTTTAAGATGGAGACCACATCGCTGAAAGTCAAACCCGAGGTTACAATATTTATTTGAATTGTTGAAGTCACGTGCGTGGTCACATTTCAAGGTTGAAGAATTGCTTACGTCAGCGGAGGTGGGTCAGGGGTGGGTCAGGGGTGGATCAGGGGTGGGTGGATCAGAGGTGGGTCAGGGGGGGATCAGGGGTGGGTGGATCAGAGGTGGATCAGGGGTGGATCAGGGGTGGGTGGATCAGAGATGGATCAGGGGTGGGTAAGGGGTGGGTTAGGGGTGGGTCTGGGTTGGATCAGAGGTGGATCAGGGGTGGATCAGGGGTGGCTCAGAGGTGGGTGGATCAGAGGTGGATCAGGGGTGAGTCAGGGGTGGGTGGATCAGAGGTGGATCAGGGGTGGGTCAGGGGTGGATCAGGGGTGGGTCAGGGGTGCATCAGAGGTGGATCAGGGGTGGGTCAGGGGTGGATCAGAAGTGGATCAGGGGTGGGTGGATCAGAGGTGGATCAGGGGTGGGTCAGGGGTGGGTCAGGGTTGGATCAGGGGTGGATGGATCAGGGGTGGATCAGGGCTGGGTGGATCAGAGGTGGATCAGGGGTGGATCAGAGGTGGATCAGGGGTGGGTGGATCAGGAGTGGATCAGCGGTAGATCAGAGGTGGATCAGGGGTGGATCAAAGGTGGATCAGGGGTGGATCACGGGTAGATCAGGGGTGGATCAGGGGTGGATCAGGGGTCTATTTACTTTGATGATACTGGCAACAAGCAATGGTGAAACTTGAAACTTTGGCTTAAAGACACCTATAAACAGCACTTCAGTAAGTAAAGAACACACAATCTAAAGCCAGGAAAGAAGGTAATGATGTATTGCATGGCCCCAGTGTGCTGATGCGACGACACTACATTGACATAAGAAGAGATCTGAGATAAAGGGTTTTTGTGTTTTTTTAGTTCATTCCTGTCTAACATCTACAAATAATAAATTCTTGAAACACTTTGAAGAAAGTTAAGAAAAAAAACCAAGATGGCTATACAAATTGTCAATAGCTTGATAATGAAATTAACATTAAAATGAATAAGAAAAAACAAAAGAAAATGTGCTCATTCGTGTGTTGTATGGTTTCCTCAGAAGCAAACGCAAGGCACTCAACGCGACCATGGAATAAATAATTGAAACATTTCAATTGCAGATATACAGAATAATCGGAGGTGACTTTCATGAAAGAGAAGAACATACATTTTAAAACATCATAGGAAAAATAGGCAATTAAAAGTATAGCAATACAAAGAATTATTTAATAAGCGCATTAGACAGAAAGCAGTGCTATCCAGTTTGACCTGTGTGACGTCACTCCTTTAAGTTCATGTATGTTGTTCAAGCCCATAATGCAGCCCTATCTGACGATTGTTCTGCGGAGAGTTTTTTTCGGTCTTCTTCTTTTCCTGTTGCCAGATGGTGACCACATCAACGCTTGCAGATAGTCTGTTCTGTCCATTCTAAGAACATGCCCGATGTTTGTCCACCATTTTTACTTTCGAGTAATGAAACAAATTGTTGATTAGTGACTTCTCTAATTGTTTTGTTGGTTATGAAATTTCTCCCAGTCTATGTTCAACAATTTTCTAAGATTGTATTCTCAAATGCATTTAGTTTCTAATGTCTTAGTTATTTTCCAGCATTCACATCCATAGATTTTTAATTGGTAATTCATTGAAGTTAAACTTCCTGAGCTTGGCGTGCTCGCTCAGTGATTTTGATTTCCAGAAGTTTGTAAATTGGGTAAAAGCATATGCGGCTAGAACAATGCGAGGGAACATTTCCTTATATGTATCTCCGTCATTTTGTTTCCTGGATAGGTGATAATATCAATTGTTGTAATATATCTATACGCAACTGGATAATAACAGATCCGTGGTGATTGGCATGACCTTCGTATTGAAAATATTGATTTGAATTTCTATCTGTTCTGATAGATGACATAGTTGATATAACTTGTTTTACGCTTCTTAGGAAGTGAAACTCAAGCAGGCTAGGTCATTTGTTGAATCAAAGTCCTCTAGAATGATGCCATCTATCATTTTAATGTCAAAATGTTCAGCTCGGGCCTAATTTTTCTAACCCAATCCATAGCACAATGTCAAATAGCAGAGGTGGCATGATACAGCCTTGTTTTACTCCAGTTTATATGCGAAGCCAATAAATGTTGCCTCTGGTGGTCCGTATAGGACATTGTAAATCATGAAAAAGAGCTGCAATGGTGTTTATGTATTTGTTGGAAAGACGTAGCTGGAAAGTCATTTCCAAAGAAAGTGTTGGTCGATGTGAACTTTCAAAGTCAGAAACAGAAAGAAAAGTCTTAACTGAAAAATGCAAAAAGATTCACTAAAAACTAAAATAAAAAGAACATTTTTAAAAACTGTCACGTGACATTTTTCCCATTGCTGGGGTAATCGAGGGGTTTTGAAGGCTGAGGACTACAGACCGCTTCGCCACTGTAGTCACCACGTCGTGTGCTGGCTACGTTTATTTATTTCACCCCCAAAAGAAAAACAACATATGCCATACCGGGAATTGGAACCGCTGCGCTCCTAGTCGCCAGGTAGGCTTCGAAACCATTCGACCACGCGCTCGTCTACTACACTATCCTAGAAATAAATAGACCAATGGGTATTCAGATAGGTCAACAACAACTGAGAATGGAGGTGGGAGAATATTTATGAACCTAAATAACAACACTGAAAGAAGGTTATCAGTGGTAACTAAAAATGTTCACGTGACTTCAGAGCAGAGGCAGAGAACTTGAAAACCGCAGTAAAAGCACTTATGATGAATGAAACACAGAGAAACACGTAGTACTATTCATTGACGAAGTATATGTGGTGACAGCGCTAGAAAGCCGAAAACATTCAGAACTGAAAGAACTCTGGGAGGAACTCTCTAAACTATGTTACCTATTCAGAAAATTGGTTATTCGGTGAACTCCTTCTCACTGCAACATATTTGGCACTCAGGAGGCAGAACGCTGTCTCAGTGTCTCAACCTAATATGTGTATAACTTATGAAGAGGTCAGGAAGTTTATCATGTGCAGATGCAAGACAAAATGGTTAGGGGAGCCTCAAGGACGACAACAAAATAACGCTTAATACAAGCTCAACAGGGCCGGACAGGTGGTGATTGTCAGACTCTGCACAAGTCACAACAGGGCCGGACAGGTGGTGATTCTCAGACTCAGCACAAGTCACAACAGGGCCGGACAGGTGGTGATTGTCAGACTCTGCACAAGCTCAACAGGGCCGGACAGGGGGTGATTGTCAGACTCTGCACAAGTCACAACAGGTTATTACTCCACATGTTCAAATTAGGATATACCGAGGAATGTGTCTGGAGCACTGATAACATGACTACAGAGCATCTGCTGCAGATGTGCCCAACATACGAGTTAAAGAGATGACACATTTAGCCATCTCCCGTTCTAATCCAAGATAAGCTCTATGGAGATACCGATAGGCTAATGCAGATCACTGCTTTCTGTGGAGACGTTCAAGCTGGCGTCTGAAATCATCCCAAGCCGAAGAATAAGAAGAAAAAGAAGAAGAAGAAGAAGAAGAAGAAGGAGGAGGAGGAGGAGGAGAAGAAAAATAAGAAGAACAAGAAGAAGAAGAAGAAGAAAACAGTACGTTTAGAAACACAATAATGAAATGATTTGTAATTAAATTTTAAGCTAGAGGAATTTTGACTGGTAGCTTATTGACACTTGACAAATGACGTTGTAGGTTAGTAGGGCATGAGATGTCACTGATTTATGAACTGTATTTTTTTATGTGAACCTGGTTTGTTGTGGGCAGTATTCTAACCTGGCAGATCCCAACATTCTCCATGTAGTCATTTGCATGTTGGCCTGGTACCTCACAGTTCCAGTTTCCATTCTGCACTAGGACGGGGTGTGGATGACTTGTGTGAACCTGAGTCATCAGCATGTTACTAGTTTTCACTCTTCACTCCAATAGTGAAGACCTGCGTCATCCTGCCACTGTTGGCTGCAGTGTCGGGCAGGCAGGTTTACACCTTGCAAGCTTCAAAAAAGCTTAGATCCAGGATAATATATATCTGCCGCATCTTTCATTGGTGTCCACCCGTACTAATGAAGCATACAATATACATACTTCAATCTTCAATCGAATGTCTTCCTTTTGCAGGAGAGAGAGAGAGACAGAGAGAGAGAGAGAGAGAGAGAGAGAGAGAGAGAGAGAAGATGCATGTTGACAATCAGATTCTTGGTGACAACCAGCCGTTAGATGATTTGTGTTATAATTCTAACAAATCTTGCAACATTAAAACCTCACGTTATCCCGTAATACTGTAACGTTATTAGATGTCATTCTCGCACGGCTGGTGAAATTCCTGCGAAAAGAAAGCGAGCTTGTCAAACGGTGGTGGAAAGTTGTCATCATGTTAGGATATTCAGAGAAAATGGTGGAGGCTGAGAAAGGAAAGCTCAAGTCATCCGTATTATTAGCCAAGGTAATATCCTCTTTATTACTTTTTACTATACGTGTTTTTACTTTCGTGTATCTTCCCTTACATGTCTAATTTTCTCTCGGTGTGTCTTGTTCTGCGCTTTTTGTCATTACATTATTTTTAAGGCGATGTTATTAGAATGTTTCTGTTACTCACTTTATGAATTATTTCTTGAATATTGTATTGTGTTCACATTTTTGTTTATTTTGTTCACATCATGTCATTGTATATATTCCTAATATCCTATTATTGTCTTTTTCCAATAGCCTGTTCTTTTTTATGTTTCAGTATTTTAATCAAAAGTACTAAAACTGTACTAATACTAGTATTGACACCTGAGATAAACGTGGGTGGAAATATTTCTTTAGCATTAAATGATAATTATAACATACACTGTGCCAGAGTCATACACAAAATAATTGAATAGCTCACCTCTAACATTTCAAGATGACCATAACATACTAGGGACGTTCAAGTCAAACCGGAATTGATTATTTTTTAGGGAAAAAAACATTTTTTTTAAGTAGTCAAAATGCCTTTTTTCTATATAATCTCCTGTAACTTTTATTCACTTATCTCAGAGTTTAAGTAATGCTTGAAAGATTATAGAAAGCGTAAACAGATGTGTCAGTATGTATGAACCAATCCAGGACAGCCTGTTTCACTTTGTCATCAGTGCTGAAACGCTGACCTCCCAGAATGTCTTTTAGTGTTCCAAATGTGGAAATCGCTTGGAGCGAGGTCTGGGATGTAATGTGGGTGTGGTAATACCTCCCAGCAAAGTTGCTGCAGATGGCAGATAATGCGGTGAGCCGTATGAGGTCGAACATTATCTTGCAGAAGCAGAACGCCCTTTGTGATCAAGCCAGGCCGGTTTTTTTGTTATTTTTTTTTGGTTTTTGTTTTTTTGCAGATGGTTATGCACATCACTTAAAATGTGTATGTACTATTCACTTTTGATAGTGGCACCATGGGGTAGAAAATCAACATGAATGACGTCACGTTTGTCCTAGAAAACACTCGCGATCACTTTACCGGCAGACGCAATTGTCCAGTTATTTTTGGATAGTGATTATTGCGAATATTTGCACTGCTTGGATGCTGTTTTCGAATCACGAGTTTAATGATGCGCTCAGGTTTCGTACCATCACGACAAAGCCCTTCCATTGCACCTTGGTTGGATTGACCTCTGAGAGCCCGCCCCCAAGGAAGCCATCACCTTGTCGAGGTGGGGGCTTGCGTGTCTCAGTGACCCAGTGCGCCATGTCGGCGGGAATGTATGTTCCTGTCAGGGCCACCCATGCCGAACAGGTCACTGGAGAGGGGACAGAATAAGAATGGTAGCAGCCGGGTGGTGTTCAAAAGTCCAGGAAGCCAGAACACCTGGGAGAGGAAACTCGAGCGGATGGAGCTTGCAACCGAGGAGGGCAGGACAATTAAGGACTATCATCTAGAGAGCCCAAACAAGGAAAAGTCCAAAGGAAAATCCATTCCTAGACTTTAATATCTGACCAAAAATGGCCCCAGTCATGGGAAAAACGACCTCAAATCCACTGTGTATCAACGTGCTAATGGACTGCGTGGCTGCTGATAGAGCAGTTATGAACGTGGGAGTCTGGTGGGCGAGTGGGGCGGCGCCAGGCTCATCGTCTCCAAATAGGACATGCCTTGCCTCTTCCCTGACAATGGGCAACTGTCAGGGTGACCGTATAACAACCCCATCAAACCATATATAAACATAGTATCAAAAAATAACCTGCTGCCTTGCAGGTTTGGCCTCCAGGTCGGTTGGGAACAACCAAAGGCAAGGATGCGAACATGAAGAAAATGCTTGCTGAAAACGGAAGTGTTGGACCGAAAGGTTGCAAATAAAAAAGCTCGCTGCTGCAAACTACGACACTATGTATCTCATCCAAGGATTGTCAAGGACCAGGACTATACAGAGAGACACCATGAGGTACAGGCACAGGCAAAGACATGTTTCTCCCGCCATGGACACACAGATATATCTGCCACTCAAACCTTGCAGGTGTTGCAATGGAACGCTGAAGGCATATACAACAAAAAGGAAGCGTTGTCCAGAAGACTATTTGAGGAAGAAATACACGTTGCCTGCATCCAGGAAACGCACCTTAATCCAAACTACAGATTTTGCATAAGATATTATGAAACCCACAGACTGGATAGGGATGGGCATAAGGGGGGTGTGCTTATCCTCTCCAAAATATCAATCCCATCAAAGATGATGACCTCTGAGAGCGCCCAAACTAGCATAGGTACATTCAGACACACAAGCATCCAAGCACTGGTTAATACGTCCTAATATTACCCAAAAGGCTGCGGCCCGTGGTGGAAAAAGATGCGCCTCGGCCAGTAAAATACAGAGAGGTAAACACTTTACCGAAAAAGTTACATGTAATGAAAAGATCAAAAATAGTTATGTCCTGTCATCTAAAATTGTTCCTTCAATGCAGTGCCCGCTTGAACTTCTCTCTGCCTGTCAAAAGCGGAAAGCTGTCTTGGCACCGTTCCGAAAATACAAATGCTAATGAATATTAGTTTTCACCGTTCTAAGAGAAACAATTGCCTCTTGTACAATTTTACGACGATTTTCCAGGATAAGGCTGTCCATAATTTGGATGTTCACAGGAATGAAAGTTGAGAGCCACCACGGCCGGGATCATCACCCGCGGATGTACGGCCTTCTCTGAAACGTTTACACGATTCAAATGTCTTACTACGTCTCACTGTTTCATCCCCGTATTGTGATTGTAGTCTTCGGTAAATTTCCGCAGGTCTCACGCCTTCTTTCACAAGAAACTTCATCACCACAAGCTGTTTCATGCAAGCACTAACAGTGTTGTTCGCAATTTGTATTTATCTGTCACGTGACTGAAAAATGGGCCACCTAACAGTAATAGGACACAAATGCCCCTAACTAATGATAGTAGCTCCAGCACTTTATAATCCATTCATGTAGAACTAGAACAAAATGTCCCGTTTTGATGTGAACGCCCCTGGTATATTGGGACAACTGCAAACAAATAATAGTTGTATCACTCCCCTCTAATTTTACCAGATGATTACAACACATAACGTGGACAGATGCATACAAATAATCGTTATATCGTTCCCTTATAACATTAGAAAATGTGTCAAACAGATTCCCGGCAAATCGGTGTTGCTATCTTCGTCTTCTTCTTCTGCGTACGCAGTCAGACAGTAACCATTATTTTTTCGAAAAAAGCGGCGGTCATCCTAAGGCTGTCGCTACTGCCATAGAGCTTGTCTTGCAGTTCCACTGGTGATGGCCACATCTGCTCTCTCTGATCCTCGTATGTCGGGCAGTTTTGCAGCAGATGTTCAGTGGTCATTTTACCAGTACCGCACGGGCATTCGTCGGTACACCCTATCTTCAATTTGTTGAATAGGTGGTACCTCAGTCTATTGTGGCCAGTGCGAAGTCTGAAGACAACGACCTGCTCTCTTCGGTTCAACTGGTAATAGGCATCGTTTTTGGTGTAACCAGTATGTTCGGTTTCCCATTTGGTCATGTATCTGGCTTTGATAAGCCGTTTTGACTATTCGTACGTCATACTGGTATCTGTTTGTGGTAGTCTTGCACCTTCTTTTGCCAGTCTGTCTGCCTCCTCGTTGCCTTGGATGTTGCAGTGTGACGGGACCCACTGTACCACTACCCTTTTTGGTGCGGACTGCTGGCACAGTTTGCAGAGTGCTGCTCTTAAGTCATTAAGCTCAGTGTTTTTCTGGCTTTTTAGCGCTGTGACTACGGCGAGAGCATCTGTAAGCAGGACTATATGGCTTTCATTTTCACTGTGTGTCACCATTTCTTCCACTGCCGCCCTCAGTGCCTCTGCCTCGGCTCTGAAATTGCTTGTGTACTTACCAGTAGCGAATGACAGTGTTATTTTTCTGCCATTTGGTAGGTTCAGGAATGCTCCTGCCCCTCCGTTCTGTGATGTGTTTGTTACAGAGCCGTCGGTGTATGCATATGTCCAGTCCATGCTTGGGTAGCTTTTCGTTATAAAGCTTAGGGTAGTATCTCTCCTTTCTTTTTCAGTCTGGCAGTTTTTGTTTGCAATACCTGGTATATTTTCTACCACCTATAGAAATATATCCTGCCTCCAGGTAGGTTTTCGTACAGTAGTGATGGGTTTTGGTGTTGTTAGTGCGTTTATGGGATCTTCGTGCATCTTTGCTTTGGCTATTTCTGCAAAGTTTCTCCGCTTTAGTTTCCCATTTCCCAAATTGTTTAGTCTCTGGTGCATTGGATGGTCGGTCAGTCTTCGGAGTTTCTCTGACTGCAGCTGGGCTCTGCAGTCTCTTCTATCTGTCATGGATTGCAGTTTTGTAATCTTTTCAAGTTCTACAATTGGCGTTGACTTCATGCCACCTGTTATAATTCTCATGGCTTGGTTTTGAAGTTTGCTAACTTTATCGAAGTTCGCCTTCGCTGCTGTTGTCCATGCCGCAATGCCATACTCGAGAACTGGTCTTACTCTTCCAGTGTACAGTTTCTTTAGTATACCTTCGTCTGCTCCCCAGCTTGTGCCAGCAAGTTTCCTCATGATTCCCATTCTTTCTCCGGCTTTCATTCGGTTTCTCTAATCTGACATTTCCATGTCATTCAGATCAGATGTGACTCCCAGATAGGTTGGGTTGTCGTTTGGCTGCAGGAATTTGCCATTTAGACTTAATTTGGTACTTTGAGGTTTTAATGAAAGCGAGAATATTGTGCATGTGGTTTTCTCCTCGTTTATTTTGACCAGCCATGAGTTCGCCCACTCTTCCAGCGATGTTAGGGCCGTCTGCATCCGATTTCTTGCTATGGTGAGATTCTTTTCAGAGGTCCACATAGCCAGATCGTCTGCAAAAAATTGAGCTATGGACTCTTGGTATATTCTCTGTAATATCGTTTATATATACCAGGAAGAGTGTGGGTGACAGTACTCCCCCTTGGGGTACTCCCTGCTCGAGTGTCACCTTTTTGCTCATCTGCCCTTGTACTTGGACTCTGGCCGTTCTTTGTTTGAGGTAGTGGTTGATCCACTTGTACATTTTCCCACAAACATCACTTCTTCTTAGCTTGACTCTAAGTCCTTTCCAGACTTTGTCAAATGCCTTTTCCAGATCCACCCAAACAGCTACTGTGTGTTTCTGTGCCTGGTAGGCATCTTCTATCTCCTGGGCTATGAGGATGACCTGGTCCTCAGTGGATCTGTGCTGTCTAAAGCCGGCTTGCTGTGGAATTAGTATTCGTTTTTCTTCCAGATGCCACATCAGTCTGGTGTTTATCATCCGTTCCATCAGCTTGCCGACACAGCTCAGTAGGCTTATGGGCCTGTATCCATTTGGATCTGTTTTGTCCTTTCCTGTTTTTTTTCCCCTTTTCCAGCTTTGGTTCAGGACCGATAGCAGTTTCCTCTTCGCTGTTTGGCCCAGCCCCATCAGCATTTCGTTTGTTATCCCGTCTTTTCCGGGAGATTTCCTTTTCTTTAATGTTCTCATAGCCTCTTCCATTTCGCGCATTGTTAATTTGGCCATCATGTGCTCTTCAGGTGCCGTATTCATGTTTTCGTGCCCCTTTAGCTCTTCGCTAATGTCTGTATGCTTATCTGCAGGGACCTCGATGTGGTTTGCTCTGGCATAGTGATCGACAAAGGCGTTTGCGGCTTTCTTCCCTGTGATCAAGTTCTCGCCCTGCTTGATAGTAATTTGTTTATTTGACGGGGTTTCGTCGTTCATGGCTCTGACTAGCTTCCATAGCTTGTTCCCGTCTTTGTCCAGGTTTAGACTTTCCATTTTATTTTTCCAGCTTTCTCTTGCTGTTTGCTTGAGAGTGTGTTTGTACTTCGCCGTGGCGGCTTTGAGGGCGATGTTTGCCTCCATGGATTTTTCTCGCTCTGCCATGTCCCTAGCCTTTCCACCATGGGCTTCATTTTGGTGTTTCGTGTGTTGATGGTTTCACACAGCCCATCTGTCAGGATTGCAAATCTGTCCCAGTCGGCTCGTTTGTAATTCCAACGTGGGAGCGGTTTTGTTTCCTGTGGGCCTACTTCCATGTGAATGGTTAGCCTGATCGGCCTGTGGCCGCTACCTGCCAGTTGGTTTAGCACCTGGCGGTCTATTTTGTGGTGTATGTCCTGTGTGGAGAAGGCCAAATCTGGAGTCGAGTTGGTATGCCATGTTCTTGAATAGAAGCTAGGGCTATTCTCCGGCCGATTGATTAGGGAGAGATTTGCATCTATCTCCCAATCTTCCACTTCGTCACCTCTGCTGTCTGTGTCAGAGTATCCCCATCTCTCCGAGTGGCTGTTGAAATCTCCAACTACTATGCATTTGGAGTCTCTGACCTCCATACTCGAGAGCGATAGGTCTCTATTTGGTGGTCCGTACAGATTGAAAATGCGGAGCTTCGTCTCTTGAGCCATTATGTCAACTCCTACAATTTCTGCTTGTCCGGTGTGATTGACAGATACCGCGCTACTCGGTATGCAGTTTCTGGTCAGTATCAGGACCCCTCCTTTGTGGCCTTCTCTATCTAGACGGAAGGTCTGGTATCCTCTGATTGAAAATTTATGATTGTTGTTGAGGTGCGTTTCCTGGATACATGCCACGTCAATCCTACCAGCATGCAGGTGATGTGTTAGGGAAAGTTTTTTGTTAATGACTCCCTCCGCATTCCACTGTAGTATTTTGAGGGTCTTGAGGTTTTGGTCAATAGAAGTTGCCCCTTAGCCATGTGCCTTGACTCCACGACACATGGGTGTGTGACCACCAGTAGTCAAGGGTGGGCCCCTTCGAGGCGTGAGGCCCGGCACTATCGCTGCCTGGCGGGACTCCGCAGGATGAGCGCCATGCGTTTTTCTAATCGGTTGTACTGTCATCATGCTGCGATTTACGTTGCACTGTTTTGTTAGGCTTGCGGCCCCGTGCATCCGATTTCAACAGGCGTTTCTGTAGGGATGCCCTCCTTAGCCTTTGGCTGTCCCCAGCCTATCTGCAAGGCAGCAGTTGTTTATGATCAGAGTTGTCTCTCTTATGGAAGTTGTCTTACCAGACTATCGAGTCTTCACTACTCGTGTCTATAGGGTGCAATGATGATATGTGAGATGATATATGAGATGGACTGGTTTACCCGGAAGAGAGGCAGTCCAGTGTGTCTGTATCCCAGGATCGTCACGTCCTGCCAGAAACGTAGCATTTGCATGTGAGTAGGGTATCTCTTTCTCCCTTTATTTTCTTGGCTTCTATGCAGAGATGGTACACCTAGCATTCCCCGCCACCTGGGGTGTTGACACAGTGGGGCAGGTGGGCAATGTCCGCTGGTCTGCATCTCTTCTGCGTCCAGTATGATAGTTATATGGCTGATAACGTACAGAGGTAGATATTGTAGCCAAAGTGCATTTAGCCAGAGGACAAGCCTGGTAATGTCACAGAGATGTTGTTCGGCTGGTGTGCTGACAGCTCTCATGGTCATTGGTTGAGTCTCGACAGTTCAAAGTGAGGTGGCTGCTCTACTGTTTTCGACCTCCCGACCAAGTACTAAGTCTTTAGTTTGTGGTTTCGCACCCCATCGCCGTATAAGGTGAGTATCAAGCAGTTGTCCGCCCGCTTTGATCGGCGGACGGCAAGGACCTCTTTCTGCGGCTCTACCGGATAGGGCTGGGTCGCAAGCCCCAGGTCCCGAGCATGTAGGAGCCTCCCATTGCAGTGTTGCGAGATTTTGGGCGGGATTGCGGCTTACAAGGGTTCGACAGTAATCCCCCACATGGTAGCCTCGCGCCATTGGCTTATCAGCCTGGTACGTGAACCAAAGTGTCTGCGGCTCCTCTCGTTATTAGCTGGTTTTCCGTAGCAACGCCCTGTCATTAGTAGGGTAAAACTGACCTGTCTTCAGATGGTCTATTTCCAGCACCCGTTCACTATTTTGCCAGACTAATTTATTGAGGCCTTTTGTTTGTCAATGACCAGGTATTTGAAATCTGCGGTTTCTGCGGAGTTAAACACGATTTCCATAGCGTTCTTTCATTAGAGTGTTTGAGAGCTGACTTGTCTTCCGTGAGTCTAATACCAGCGTACGTTCATTATTAGACCCAGCGGTAGTGCTCTCGATTTTCCAGTCGTTCTACAGTATTGGCGTGTTCAGTCAAATTAAGCCACAGGTTCCACTCCTGGTGGTGCCCTTCCGTCAATTCCTTTAGCGAGACAAATAAGTTACTTAGATGGTAGCCCCCAGATTTTCGAGGGTCCAATTCCAGCACATGTTCACTATTAGACCCCACGAAGGTGCTCTCTTTTTGACAGTCCTTCTACAGTATTGGCGTGTTAAGTTTATTTAAGCCTCAGGCTCCACTCCTGATAGTGCTCTTCCGTCAATTCCTTTGTCAGAACACTGGATGCAGACCAACCGAGCCACAGGGGGCATAACCCCAGATTTCTGAGGGTCTAAATCCACCACCAGTTCCATATTAGACCCCAGAAAAGTGGTCTCGGCATGTCAATCATTTCAGTGTTGGCCGTGTTGAGTCAAATTAAGCCGCAGGCTCCACTCCTGGTGGTGCCCTTCCGTCAATTCCTTTAAGTTTCAGCTTTGCAACCATACTTCCCCCGGAACCCAAACACTTTGGTTTCCCGGAAGCTGCCCGCAGAGTCATCGAAGCAACTCCTGCGGATCGCTAGTCGACATCGTTTATGGTCAGAACTACGACGGTATCTGATCGTCTTCGCGCCTCTGACTTTCGTTCTTGATTAATTGAAAACATTCTTGACAAATGCTTTCGCAGTAGCTCGTCTTGCGGCGATCCAAGAATTTCACCTCTAACGCCGCAATACGAATGCCCCCGTTTGTCCCTGTTAATCATTACCTCCAGTTCCGAAAACCAACAAAATAGAACCGAGGTTTCTATTCCATTATTCCATACACCATTATTCAGGCAGCCGAGGCCTGCTTTGAACACTCTAATTTTTTCAAAGAAAACGCGCTGGCCACCCAGGACGCTCAGCGAAGAGCACCCGTGGGAGAGAGCCGGCAGACGGTAGGGCAGGAGACAACGGGCAGTGAACCGGCGCGAGCCGGACCGCCCGCCTGCACCTGAGATCCAACTACGAGCTTTTTAACTGCAACAACTTTAATATATGCTATTGGAGCTGGAATTACCGCGGCTGCTGGCACCAGACTTGCCCTCCAATAGATCCTCGTTAAAGGGTTTAAAGTGTACTCATTCCAATTACGGGGCCTCGAAAGAGTCCCGTATTGTTATTTTTCGTCACTACCTCCCCGTGCCGTGAGTGGGTAAGTTGCGCGCCTGCTGCCTTCCTTGGATGTGGTAGCCGTTTCTCATGCTCCCTCTCCGGAATCGAACCCTGATTCCCCGTTACCCGTTACAAACATGGTAGGCATGTCACGTACCATCGACATTTGAAAGGGCAGACATTTGAAAGATGCGTCGCCGGCACATGAGGCCATGCGATCAGCACAAAGTTATCCAGAGTCACCAGTGGGGACGCCGCAACCCCGCGAGGGGAAACGACGATTGGTTTTGAACTAATAAAAGCGCTCTTTCCGCGAGGGTCGGAGCTTGGTAAGCATGTATTAGCTCTAGAATTGCCACATTTATCCAAGTAGGATCGTGCCATCTAAGGAACCTCGACTGATTTAATGAGCCATTCGCGGTTTCACCGTGAGACAGTGTGAACTTAGACATGCATGGCTTAATCTTTGAGACAAGCATATGACTACTGGCAGGATCAACCAGATATCTGTCGGAGACGTACGTACAGCACACACCGGTCGGCGGAGGAAGGGTGTGTGAAAAGCCTCACTGGGACTGTTGCAGGGACCGACTGACGGGACGGACGGACGGTTGTTCCACCCGTCCCTCACTCCGTCGACCTAGGACCACCTGACAGGGGCCTCCTACACGCACCAGACGACCGACCGACCGGGCTCGCTCGAGGAGGGATGGCAGCGCTCTGTGCAGAACGGATCCCACCGACCTCGGCGATGAATTTCACTGGGACTAAAGACAATTTGGCCTGCCGGCCTGCCCTTCTCCGGAGGAGAACGCAGGGCCTTGAGGCACGATTCCTGCTTTCCATTTGCCGGTCACCAGCGAGACGTACTGTCGAGCTCTGCTATAAGCCTTAGATAAATCACGACGGACGGACCACGTTTCCTGATACGGACCAGACCAGCGCACCTCGGTGGAGGAGACGCCACAACAAACCGCACCCAATTCTTTCTACGGGGAAAAGCAGGCGAGCGTTTTCCGCAAGCCCGCGCTATCGCTCCGCCTGGCGGGACTTAGATCGCTTTACGAACACTGGTTGAAATTGAGTCGCTGTGGCGAGACAACTACCCCAGATGGTGTTACTATCAACAGGTACCTTATGATTCCTAATGCTACAATAGTATGATCATAGACACGAGAATGCACTTCATTTTCAATACCAATTATTTGAGGTTACATAACTTATATTTTAAATATCTGCGCTCAACAATCAGTGATGAGGGATTAAAACGAGGGGTCCTGGTCAGAACAGCACAAACAACCGGAGCGCTTGCACGATTGAAACATATATGGAAAGATAAACTACTCTCCCTCGCCATAAATGTCAGAATAATGCGCTGGTTGTTTTTTCTAAATGAGATGTTTTAGAAGAATCCAAAATTTCATCTACAAAGACCGTATCACAAATGATGAAGTACGAGATAGAATCGAGAATGCAAATGGACTGTACGACGACCTCCTCGAGGTCCAGTGGTCAACTACAAGGCACAGTAAAGGTCAAGCCAAGTCGAGGAGGTCTGAGAAAACGATGGGAAGACAACATCAATAATGGACTAACATGACCCGAGGAGTCACAAAAAGCAACCGCAGACAGTGAGGGATGTCGCAGGTTTGTGGAGGTGTCAGCAGGGGTGCACCAACGATCTCAAGAGGTCACGGAATAAACTGAACTGAACTTATGTCATCAAACATGTTTTAGATGACATATCTGATATCCTGTGATGCCATACTTGAGAATAAAAGGCAAAGCTTGTCCCATAGCATACACTGTCGTCGGTGATAAAGTGTTTGAGCCTTCATTGTACTAAACTACAGCTTTGTGAGGTGGGGTGGTCAGCTCCGTTACTTTGTGTCAGCCAGGTACCATTTATAACTGGCTCGACTGAAGTTGCCGGTAGCAGAAGTTGCCGGTAGCAGAAGTTGCCGGTAGCAGAAGTTGCCGGTAGCAGAAGTTGCAGGTTAGAAGTTGCCGGTAGCAGAAGTTGCCGGTAGCAGAGGTTGAATCCGCACCTATAATTATTCTACCACTAGGTTAATCAGCCGCTTATGTTTGAAGCTACAAACGTGTGATACCCTGTGATACTATGTTTGAGGATACGAATGTGATGTGTGATACCCTGTGATGCTATGTTTGAAGCTACGAATTATTATACCTTGTGATGCCATGTTTGAGATTATAAATGTGTGATTTGAGATTAAAGACTGTTATTGTCTGATAACAGGTCCGAGATTAAGGATTTTATATTCACTTATGACCTGTTTGACATTAAAGATCTGATACCCTGTGATGACATATTTGAGATTACAAATGTGATACTCTTTGATGAAAATGATCGAATGATGCTGAAGAAGTTGAGAAAAACCATTGGATATTCCCATTTTAAAAACATATGCACCAACTCAAGGACATAAGAACATAAGGATGAAGAAAAAGCAGAACATGTAAAGACTAACAACGGACACCAAAGACGTGATATCTGCTGATCTTCTGGCATTAATGGGGGTTATATGAACTCCAAAATGACGTCTGACAGCGTACGAAGAAGAAGAAGAAGAAGAAGAAGAAAAAGAAGACGAAGAAGAAGAGGAAGAAGAAGAAGAAGAAGAAGATGAAGAAAAAGAAGAAGAACTCTAAAATGGGAAAATGAAAATACAAGAATATTACGGGCAAATTGGACTTGTGGAAAAAGAACGACAGAAGAAATAGACTGATACATTTTTTGTTCAATACATTTTTTAGTTCAATTATAACACATTTTTCAAACAAGCTCCGAGAATATACATGGGAAATAGCCATGGGGATGAAGTTAAGAACTCAGATTCACTTCATTATGATAAAGGACATATTCATAAATTGCCTCGCGATGGCAATAACACCAAGATGTAGACGTAACTTCCGATTACAGTTCTGTAGCTATTAAAATAACCCCGAAACTGAAAATATAGAATGACGAAATAGATAGGATCCCCAAATACATATATCATCATTAAGGCAGCCAGTTATTCAAACCGAAATACTTAAAAGAAACAACAAATAAAAATGATAGAATGTTAACAGAAGGCATGGAACAATACATAAGAGAAAGCACAGAAGAGAATGTAGCTTGCTATCTTATAGCAAGCATGCAATTAGCAAATACAATTCTACATATTCAAAAGTTTTAAAAATAATTAAATATGTGTGAACATTGTCATGTCAAGTAAAATGAAAGAAAGAAACGAACAAAAGCAATTTAGAATACAGGGCACTGGTCAATTGCGTTATGTACTATTTGCAAACTTGCAAAATAATAGTGGATACAATCAAAATGCAATATGATAAGACATGAGAAAAAAGCACAGCAAGACATCTATGCATACACAAATAAAGCATCTTACCAAATATGACGAAGGCTGGATCAAGGGAGGGAATGCATTAAGAATAAGATTGATGAGAAAGAAATTCTTTAAAAAAGATAGGGAGACATGTAAAAGTGAACTATTCCAAAAGCAATAGAGGCGACAAACCATCAGCATTGAATTATTGAGGATCCTGTTTTCAGATCAGAAGTAGAGAAAGCAATAAGGGATATGAGCAAGGAGAAAGCAAAAGTTGGGCACAATAAATATAGTAATGATATGGGCTCTAGTGGAATTACTGTAGATAAAAATCACTGATTCGTGTAAGTACATCTACTATACATGAAACGGTGGAGAGATGAACAATACAATCCTAACACATTGGTAAATAACAAAGAGGGACAAACACTCTATGAACGTGGAAGGATGAGAAACAGATGGGAGGATTATTTAGCAGACTTGTCTCAAGTGCGCAATCAGATGACGGTATATAATCTGTTTACATTATTTATTGGTTCAACCCCGAAATATTGTGCGCATAACGACATATTCATACTCGAGCAACAACACAGGGAGGTAATTAGAAGAAGCCCTAACTACAAGGCCCCAGGTGTAGACAAGATATTGGCAAATGTCATAAAAGCTTGTCCTAATGTAGGGGTAAGGTGGCTTACAAAGATCTTAAATCAGACGTGGATTGAAGGGAAGCTACCTGGTAATTGTTAAAGAGCGGTGGCGATACATACTTGGAAAAACTAGGGCAACAGAAAGGATTGCAATTCATATAGGAGTATATCCCTCCTTAGCCTCTTCGGAAAAAAGTTCGTGGATCCTTAAGCGAACTATTATGGATCTACTGCTCAGTGCTTCACAATCAGGATTACGGGAAAAATAGAGGATATACGATTTCTATATTTTCGCTGAGTAAATTTACCATAAAATATAATATGAAACTCCACGTGGCTTTCATTGATCAGGAAAAGGCAATTAACCGATGTAAGCTATGTAATGTAATGGAGGATTATCGTGTGGATGGTCAATTACTGGATGGCATGCGTGCCATGTCTGTAAAACGCAAAGGTCCAATACGAACGAATACCGGTATGACAAATTGGTTTCCAGTGCTTAGTAGTGTACGACAGGGGTGTGTTCTTAACTTAACTTAACGTTTTTGTACTGGTTTAGAAGATTATACAGGGTCTGTAAACAACCAGTTTCATTTACATTTCCTTGCTCTAAAAGATATGTGCATCCAATCTATTCTTAAATGCATTAATTGTCCCTGTCTCCACTACTTCCTGTGACAATGCATTACAAGCATTTACCACTCTCTGACAACAACAACAAAAATTCCTAATATCTAATCTTGACCTTTCTTTAGTTAATTTGTAGCTATGCCCTCTTGTTCTTGTAGGTGTGTGCATTTTGAAAAAACGTGTTACAGTCTAATTTATCCGTTCATTTGATTATCTTATAAACTTGTATTGTCTCCTCGAATTGTTCTCTTTTCTAGATACTATAGGCCGGTCTTTCCTCATAACTGTAATTCTGGAATCCCACTATCAGCTTTGCCGATCTTTTTTGTATCCTTTCCAGTATGTTTATATCCACTCTACGATAAGGACGCCATACCTGTACACAGTACTCCAGTTTAGGTCTAACTAATGATTTATACAGTTTGACTATCTCTTTCTTGTTCCTATGTTTAACATTTCTCTTTATCATACCTAACATTGCATTTGCCTTTTTCACTGCTACCTGGACTTTACCTCTATGATCTATTATAACCCCTAGGTCCCTTTCCTTTTCTATCATTCTAATATTGTTCTCGTCCATTCTGTAATCATATTCTATATTTGATTTACCCATGTGGATGACTGTACATTTAGCCACAATAAACTCCATTAGCCATCTCACCAGACCATTCTCAAATGTTATCTAAATCCGATCTCAATATATCAATTTCTGCAGTTACTAAAGAAACTGTACACTGGAAGAGTGAAACCAGTTCTCGAGTATGGCATTGCGGCATGGACAACAGCAGCGAAGGCGAACTTCGATAAAGTTAACAAACTTCAAAACCAAGCCATGAGAATTATAACAGGTGGCATGAAGTCAACGCCAATTGTAGAACTTGAAAAGATTACAAAACTGCAATCCATGACCGATAGAAGAGACTGCAGAGCCCAGCTGCAGTCAGAGAAACTCCGAAGACTGACGGACCATCCAATGTACCAGAGACTAAACAATTTGGGAAATGGGAAACTAAAGCGGAGAAACTTTGCAGAAATAGCCAAAGCAAAGATGCACGAATATCCCATAAACGCACTAACAACACCAAAACCCATCACTACTGTACGAAAACCTACCTGGAGGCAGGATATATTTCCAGAGGTGGTAGAAAATATACCAGGTATTGCAAACAAAAACTGCCAGACTGAAAAAGAAAGGAGAGACACTACCCTAAGCTTCTTAACGAAAAGCTACCCAAGCATGGACTGGGTCCATGCATACACCGACGGTTCTGTAACAAACACTACACAGAACGGAGGGGCAGGAGCATTCCTGAACCTACCAAATGGCAGAAAAATAACACTGTCATTCGCTACTGGTAAGTACACAAGCAACTTCAGAGCGGAGGCAGAGGCACTGAGGGCGGCAGTGGAAGAAATGGTGACAAACAGTGAAAATGAGAGCCATATAGTCCTGCTGACAGATGCTCTCGCCGTAGTCACAGCGCTAAAAAGCCAGAAAAACACTGAGCTTAATGACTTAAGAGCAGCACTCTGCAAACTGTGCCAGCAGTCCGCACCAAAAAGGGTAGTGGTACAGTGGGTTCCGTCACACTGCAACATCTAAGGCAACGAGGAGGCAGACAGACTGGCAAAAGAAGGTGCAAGACTACCACAAACAGATACCAGTATGACGTACGAAGAGTCAAAACGGCTTATCAAAGCCAGATACATGACCAAATGGGAAACCGAACATACTGGTTACACCAAAAACGATGCCTATTACCAGTTGAACCGAAGAGAGCAGGTCGTTGTCTTCAGACTTCGCACTGGCCACAACAGACTGAGGTACCACCTATTCAACAAATTGAAGATAGGGTGTACCGACGAATGCCCGTGCGGTACTGGTAAAATGACCACTGAACATCTGCTGCAGAACTGCCCGACATACGAGGATCAGAGAGAGCAGATGTGGCCATTGCCAGTGGAACTGCAAGATAAGCTCTATGGTAGTGGCGAGAGTCTCAGGATGACCGCCGCTTTTTTCGAAAAAATAATGGTTACTGTCTGACTGTGTACGCAGAAGAAGAAGAAGAATTTCTGCAGTTTTGTGTCATCAGCGAATTTTGCAATCATGGATCCCATATCAATGTCCCAACCGTTTATTTATATTAAGAACAACATTGGTCCCAAACCGAGCCCTGTGGCACTCCAATCTTTACTTCCCACCACTCAGAGTACTCCTCATTTTATGGCCACTATCTGCCTTTTTCCCGTTAACCAATTTTCAATCCAAATTTCAACTACGCCACCTGTTTTATATGTGATTTTAACTTTCTAAATAATCATTGTTGAGGTTTCCCATTTGGTCTTGTATCTGGCTTTGATAAGCCGTATTGACTCTTCGTACGTCATACTGGTATCTGTTTGTGGTAGTCTTGCACCTTCTTTTGCCAGTCTGTCTGCCTCCTCGTTGCCTTGGATGTTGCAGTGAGATGGGACCCACTGTACCACTACCCTTTTTGGTGCGGACTGCTGGCACAGTTTGCAGAGTGCTGCTCTTAAGTCATTAAGCTCAGTGTTTTTCTAGCTTTTTAGCGCTGTGACTACGGCGAGAGCATCTGTAAGCAGGACTAAATGGCTCTCATTTTCACTGTTTGTCACCATTTCTTCCACTGCCGCCCTCAGTGTCTCTGCCTCCGCTCTGAAATTGCTTGTGTACTTACCAGTAGCGAATGACAGTGTTATTTTTCTGCCATTTGGTAGGTTCAGGAATGCTCCTGCCCCTCCGTTCTGTGATGTGTTTGTTACAGAGCCGTCGGTGTATGCATATGTCCAGTCCATGCTTGGGTAGCCTTTCATTATGAAGCTTAGGGTAGTATCTCTCCTTTCTTTTTCAGTCTGGCAGTTTTTGTTTGCAATACCTGGTATATTTTCTACCACCTCTGGAAATATATCCTGCCTCCAGGTAGGTTTTCGTACAGTAGTGATGGGTTTTGGTGTTGTTAGTGCGTTTATGGGATCTTCGTGCATCTTTGCTTTGGCTATTTCTGCAAAGTTTCTCCGCTTTAGTTTCCCATTTCCCAAATTGTTTAGTCTCTGGTGCATTGGATGGTCGGTCAGTCTTCGGAGTTTCTCTGACTGCAGCTGGGCTCTGCAGTCTCTTCTATCGGTCATGGATTGCAGTTTTGTAATCTTTTCAAGTTCTACAATTGGCGTTGACTTCATGTCATCTGTTATAATTCTCATGGCTTTGTTTTGAAGTTTGTTAACTTTATCGAAGTTCGCCTTCGCTGCTGTTGTCCATGCCGCAATGCCATACTCGAGAACTGGTCTCACTCTTCCAGTGTACAGTTTCTTTAGTATGCCTTCGTCTGCTCCCCAGCTAGTGCCAGCAAGTTTCCTCATGATTGCCATTCTTTCTCTGGCTTTCATTCGGTTTCTCTCAATCTGACTTTTCCATGTCATGCGCCGATCAGATGTGACTCCCAGATAGGTTGGGTTGTCGTTTGGCTGCAGGAATTTGCCATTTAGACTTAATTTGGTACTTTGAGGTTTTAATGAAAGCGAGAATATTGTGCATGTGGTTTTCTCCTCGTTTATTTTGACCAGCCATGAGTTCGCCCACTCTTCCAGCGATGTTAGGGCCGTCTGCATCCGATTTCTTGCTATGGTGAGATTCTTTTCAGAGGTCCACATAGCCAGATCGTCTGCAAACATTGAGCTAGGGACTCTTCTTGGTATATTCTCTGTAATATCGTTTATATATACCAGGAAGAGTGTGGGTGACAATACTCCCCCTTGGGGTACTCCCTGCTCGAGTGTCACCTTTTTGCTCATCTGCCCTTGTACTTGGACTCTGGCCGTTCTTTGTTTGAGGTAGTGGTTGATCCACTTGTACATCCTCCCACAAACATCACTTCTTCTTAGCTTGACTCTAAGTCCATCTTTCCAGACTTTGTCAAATGCCTTTTCCAGATCCACCCAAACAGCTACTGTGTGTTTCTGTGCCTGGTAGGCATCTTCTATCTCCTGGGCTATGAGGATGACCTGGTCCTCAGTGGATCTGTGCTGTCTAAAGCCGGCTTGCTGTGGAATTAGTATTCGTTTTTCGAGGGCTATTCCGAAAAGGGCCTACTAGAGGTACTTCCTTCAGTGGCAGGAACACTGGAATAAGTGTTTACAAAAATAACAAGAGAACTACTTTGAAGGAGATAGAACGAACGTTTATGTAGGTCTACTTATTCACTCCCAAAAAACTGTGCTCCAGAACTTAGTGAACAACGGAGTATGTATGTCTCCATTCCATGAGGAAGGGGCCAACCTCCACGTCGGTGACTCGATGTGTCTCTGACACTCAGGTAGTTACACCTAACGACAGCACCAGCCTCCCACCTGTGGATAAAACGAAATCTATGCATCCCGACTCTCTGTGACCCCTCTTGGCAAGAGCAGCAGGACAAAAGAATAAAGAAGAGACCTGGTAAGAACAATGCTTCCTGATTACATCACACTTTATAATACTATCGAAGAAATCTGGTGCCACTGAATTTTCAGATTTTAGATCAACATAATAAGATACTGCTAAAAATGTAAAAAGGGTCGAACTGGGCATAGAGCAATCAATGAAGTACTGTAAGAACAGAGAACAACAATTTTCTGTATAAGGACACTATCAGCAAAATAAATAGAAGTACAAAATAACATTTATATGGCCGCCGTCCATCGTAGACGATTATAACATAATTAATTTTGTTAGCGCTATTTTTAGTAAGGATTAACTGCGCTACTTTTTATCCTCACTCTCTCGTCTCGTGCCACCCGACCCCATGGGCAAGTCAAGGACAAGACGACTAGTGGGCGATTACGAGATGCAGGTGACTCGCATCAATCACCGGTGAAAAAGAAGGCGGAGTCCGGAGTCGAACCCCCACCTTAGGCTAGAAATTGATATGGAAGTAGGCCCACAGAAAACAAAACCGCTCCCACATTGGAATTACAAACAAGCCGACTGGGACAGATTTGCAAGCCTGACAGATGGGCTGTGTGAAACCATCAATACACGGAACAACAAAATGAAGCCCATGGTGGAAAGCCTAAGCTAAGCAATAATGCAAGCAGCCACTGAAGCCATCCCAAGAGGGGCAAGGGAAAATTATAAGCCCTACTGGAATGATGAGTTGCAGAAAGCGGAAGACGCAGTCACAAATGCTAGGAACATGGCAGAGCGAGAACAATCTACGGAGGCAAATGTCGCCCTCAAAGCCGCCACGCCGAAATACAAATACGCTCTAAACCAAACAGCAAGAGAAAGCTGGAAAATCAAAACAGAAAGCCTCAACTTAGACAAAGAAGGGAACAAACTATGGAAGCTAGTCAGAGCCATGAATGACGAAACTCCGTCAAACAAACAAATTACCATCAAGCAAGGCGAAAACTTGCTCACTGGAAAAAAAGCCGCAAACGCCTTTGTTGAACACTATGCCAGAGCGAACCACATAGATGTCCCTGCATACAGACATTAATGAACAGCAAAAGGGGCACGACAACATCAATATGGCACCAGAAGAGCATATGATGGCAAAATTAACAATGAACGAAATGGAAGAGGCCATGAGAACATTAAAGAAAAGGAAATCTCCCGGAAAAGACGGGATAACAAACGAAATGCTGATGGGGCTGGGCCAGACAGCAAAGAGAAAAATGCTATCAGTCCTTAACCAAAGCTGGAAAAGGGGTATTGTACCCCAGGCATGGAAGGACGCAGTACTTGTACCAATACCAAAGAAAAGAAAAGACAAAACAGATCCAAGTGGATACAGGCCTATCAGCCTACTGAGCTGTGTCGGCAAACTGATGGAACGTAACATACACACCAGACTGATGTGGCATCTGGAAGAAAAACGCATACTAATTCCACAGCAATCAGGCTTTAGATAGCACAGATCCACTGAGGATCAGGTCATCCTCATAGCCCAGGAAATAGAAGATGCCTACCAGGAACAGAAACACACAGTAGCGGTTTGGGTGGACCTGGAAAAGGCATTTGACAAAGTCTATAAAGAGGGACTTAGAGTCAAGCTAAAAAGAAGTGAAGTTTGTGGGAAAATGTACAAGTGGATCAACCACTACCTCAAAAACAGAACGGCAGAGTTAAAGTACAAGGAAAGATGAGCAAAAAAGGTGACACTTGAGCAGGGAGTACCCCAAGGGGGAGTACTGTCACCCACACTCTTCCTGGTATATAAAAATGACATTACAGAGAATATACCAAGATGTATGTGGACCTCTGAAAAGAATCTCACCATAGCAAGAAATCGGATGCAGCAGGCCCTAACATCGCTGGAAGAGTGGGCGAACGCATGGCTGGTCAAAATAATCGAGGAAAAAACGACATGTACAATATTCGCGCTATCAATCAAACCCCAAAACACCAAATTAAGTCTAAACGGCAAATACCTGCAGCCAAACAACAACCCAATTTACCTGGGAGTCACATTTGATCGGCGCATGACAGGGAAAAGTCAGATCGAGAGAAACCGAATGAGAGCCAGAGAAAGAATGGCAATCATGAGGAAACTTGCGGGCACAAGCTGGGGAGCAGACGAAAGTATACTTAAGAAACTGTACACTGGAAGCGTGAGATCAGTTCTCCAGTATGGCATTGCGGCATGGACAACAGCAGCAAAGGCGAACTTCGATAAAATTAGCAAACTCCAAAACCAAGCCATGAGAGTTATAACTTGAAAAGATTACAAAACTGCAATCCATGACCGACAGAAGAGACTGCAGAGCCAAGCTGCAATCAGAGAAACTCAGAAGACTGACTGACCATCCAATGAACCAGAGACTAAACAATTTCGAAAATGGGAAACTAAAGCGAAGAAACTTTGCAGAAATAGCCAAAGCAAAGATGCACGAAAACCCCATGAACGCACTAACACCAAAGCCCATACCTACTGTACGAAAACCTACCTGGAGGCAGCATGTATCTCCAGAGGTGGTAGAAAATATACCAGGTATTGGAAACAAAAACTGCCAGTCTGAAAAAGAAAGAAGAGATACTACCCTTAGTTACATAACGGAAAACTATCCAAGCATGGACTGGAACCATGCATACACCGACGGTTCCATAACAAATACAACACAGAACGGACGGGCAGGAGCATTTCTGAACCTACCAAATAGCAGAAAAATAAAACTGTCATTCGCTACTGGAAAATACACAAGCAATTTCAGAGCGGAGGCAGAGGCACTGAGGGCGGCAGTGGAAGAAATGGTGACAGGTAAAATGAATGAAAGCCACATAGTCCTGCTTACAGATGCTCTGGTCGTAGTCACAGCACTAAAAAGCCAGAAAAATACGGAACTTAATGATTTAAGAGCAGTACTCTGTCAACTATGCCAGCAGTCTGCACCAAAAACGGTAGTGGTGCAGTGGTTTCCATCTCACTGCAACATCCAAGGCAACGAGGAGGCAGAAAGACTGGCAAAAGAAGGTGCAAACCTACCACAACCAGATACTAGTATGACATACATAGAGTCAAAACGGCTTATTAGAGCTAGATACATGACCAAATGGGAAACCGAACATACTGGCTACACCAAAAACGATGCCTATTACCAGTTGAACAGATGAGAGCAGGTCGTGGTCTTCAGACTCCGCACTGGCCACAATAGACTGAGGTACCACCTATTCAACAAATTGAAGATAGGTGGCACCGACGAATGCCCGTGTGGTACCAGAAAAATGAACGCTGAGCATTTGCTGCAAAACTGCCCGACATACGAGGACCAGAGAGAGCAGATGTGGCCATCACCAGTGGTAACACTAGACAAGCTCTATGGCAGTGTCGACAGCCTCAGCATGACGGCTGCTTTTTTCGAAAAAATAATGGTTACTGTCTGACTGCGTACGAAGAAGAAGAAGAAGAAGAAGAAGAAGAAGAAGAAGAAGAACCCCCACCACTTGATCACGAGGCTGACGGCTTAACCACTTCGCCACGGAATGGCTACAAATGGGTCAACAAAAGAGTACAGTATGAGAAACTAAAAATATTTCGGGAAAATTCAGGTACTATATACAATTAAAAGAAACGATAATATTCAATAACCTATACTCAAACAAACTGCCTCTGTTAAATACGTCAGGATTTACTAACAATGTAAAAATGTGACAAGTGAGTGAAGTGTGATAAGGATGCGTTTATTAACAATTTACTGAGAATTCATTTGTTTAACAATTGGAGGAAATGTCCGGATTCATTATCAGCTTAATATTAATAAATAAACAAGTATACGATAGTCTTGACAAAATAAGTGTGCAAAACAGAATTTACCAATGCTAATATGTTTTGTTCATATCAAAAGACAAAATCACCTCGCTGAAAAGATTACTAATGTAAAGATAGAGGGTAAACATACCGGAGGTAACAACACTATAAGTTGTGAAATAACATCAAAAGGTGGACACGGCCAAGCCTGGTAGATGCACCTCCAATGCAAGAGATAGATGGAGGTGGACATCTAGTTGACCCGACCTTTGATGGCACTTGAACTTAACTGAACCCTGTGGTGCCATGTTTAAGATTGCGGAAATGCTATCTTCTGATTTACAAACTTGATATTCTCCACAGACATGTTTTAGTTTACAAACTTGATATTTTATGACGACACGTTTGAGTTTACAGACTTGAAATTCTCTGATGGCATGTTTGAGTTTACAGACTTGATATTCTCTGATGGTATGTTTGAGTTTACAGACTTGATATTCTCTGATGGTATGTTTGAGTTTACAGACTTGATATTCTCTGATAGTATGTTTGAGTTTACAGACTTGATATTCTCTGATGGCATGTTTTAGTTTACAGACTTGATATTCTCTGATGGCATGTTTTAGTTTACAGATTTTTCATAGAGATTAGAGAACTGATAGTATGTGTATGAGGTTACGTGTCTCATTTCCTGTTATGACTTGTTTGAAATGACAGATCTGATGACATGTTTTAGATTGCACTAGAACTGCAGCCTTAGCCGACAGAACTATTGGTCCCTAGATATTTGTGATATTTGAAGTGTTTTTACCTGGTATGTTGAAGTATATGTAAGCAGCCTGTTATTGCATATCTATTAGGTACATGTCTCAATGTGAAACGATCATTCAACTAGATTTGAACCTCCCAGATAATGACTACAGTTTTTATTTTAGTTTTTGAAACAGTGGTTTGAAGACAATCTCAACACTCGGGATCGAGGCATTCTGTCACTCATCACGATTCTCAATATAATGGAACTTGAATCTACAATTGAGGGTGTCCTTGACATCTTAAAGAATTAGTATGTTCGGTTTGCCTATGTTATATTTTACTGCTTTACGTTCTCAATTTTTATAATATATTTTACTGCTTGGTATTCTCTTTTTTATATTATAGTTGACTATTTGGTATTCTCTGTTATAATATTTTAGTTTACTACTTGGTATTCTCTTTTTCTATGTTATAGTTAACTATTTGGTATTCTCTGTTATTATATTATAGTTTACTACTTGGTATTGTCTTTTTCTATATTATAGTTCACTGTTTGGTATTGTCTGTTATAAAATTATAATCTTCACTGATTCATATTCTCTTTTTCAATTTTTTTATTTTATTAATGTTCTTTTTTCAAATCATACTTTACTATTTAATGCTTTTTTCTATATTATACTTAACTTATTTGTATTACCTACTCCTATGTTATACTTTACTTTTTCGTATTTACTGTTTATACTTTATGTTACTGTTTAATGCTCTCTTGTTTATACTATACGATGGGCGTTGAAATAAAGCCGGGACTTTTTGTTTTACTTCTACCTGATTGGATTATAGCCTGCTATCATTAGTTAGGGGCACTTGCATCCTTTTATTGCAAGGTGGCTCACTTGCCATGCTCCAGTCACGTGACAGATACATAAAAATGACGGACAACACTGTAAGTGCTTGAATGGAACATCGTGTGGTCATGAAGTCTGCTAAAATTTATAGTAGACTGCAATCACAATTCGGTGATTAGACATTCAGCCATAGTAAGATATTTGAATCGTATAAACGTTTTAGAGAAGGCCGTGTATCAGTGTGTGATGATCCCGACCGATGTGGCTCTCAACCCACCACACATTCCTGTGAACATCCAAATTGTGGAACACCTTATTCTGGGAAAGCGTCGAATAACCTGTCACGAAATTGCAGACGTCAAGTGGGCACGGTGAATACTATTATTCAAGAACATTTGTATTTTCGGAAATTTAGTGCACGTTTGGTGCCAAGGCAGCTTTCTGCTTTTGGCCGGCAGAGAAGAGTTCAAGTTTGTACTGAACTGAAAAAACGTTTTGACATGGAAGTGCCTGACTTTTTGGATCGCTTCAATACATGTGACAAAACTTGGATGCATCATTATACTCCTGAATAGAAATGAGCATTCAAGCAGTGGAAGCATACGCAATAACCACCACCCAAAACATTTTGATTAATTGTTGCGTCTGCAGGTAAAGTGATGGCGTGTGTTTTCTGGGACAAACTTGGAATCAGTTATGTTAATTTTCTACCCCGTTGAATCTAAAGTGAACAGTACATACGCGTTTTAACTGATGCACATAACCGTCTGCGGAAAAAAACGGCCTGGTTTGATCACAAAGGGCGTCATGCACTTGCACGATAACGCTCGATCTCATATGGCTCACCGCACTATGTGCCATCTCGGCTAGGAGATATTGCCACATCCACTTTAAAGCCAAAACCTCGCTCCAATCGATTTCCACCTGTTTGGACCCCTAACAAAATTATTGAGAGGTCATTATTTCAGCACTGATAACGAAATGAAACAGGCTGTCCTGGATTGGTCCAGATATATTAACAAATCGTTCTACGCTGAAGCTTTTGAAGCATTACTTAAACGCTGGGATAAGTGCATAAACATTGCTGAGGATTATATAAAAAAAAGAAATGACATTTTGTCTACTTGAAAATATTTCCTTACAAAAAAAGTCCCGGTTTGACCTTAACGACCCTCGAACTATACTGCTTTGTTTCATTTAAAAAAAAAATATAATACTTCACTGCTTCGATTTCTCTTTTCCAAATTATACTTTTCTGTTTAATGTTATATTATTCTATATTACACCTTACTGTTTAATGCTCTCTTGCTTCGTATGTTCTGTTTCTATATTATACTATACGGCTTCAAGGTTTTCTTTCCATAGTTCTCTGTTCTGCTTTCTGCTTTATTTGTTTATTTTATACCTTAGTTCGTTGTGCTATATGTGTTTATTTTATACTTTAGGGAGTTGTGTTATATCTATTTATTGTATACCTTAGTGCTTTGTATTATATTTGTTTATTTTATACCTTAGTGCTTTGTGTTATATTTGTTTATTTTATACCTTAGTGTTTTGTGTTCATCTTTTCAATTACACGTTTTTCCTTCTTTTTCTTTTTTCTATGTCATTTTTTATTGCTTTTTGTTCACTTTTTTTTAAATGTTACTTTTCTATTTGTGATCTCTTTGTTTATTTTATACTTTACTGCTTCCGCTTATATTTGTTTAATTTAGATTGCTACATGTTCTCTGATTATGTATTACACTTTAGTACTTCAGATTCTTCTCTTCTATATTATAATTTGTTGATTCGTGTTCTTTTTATTTATTTAATATTTAATTGCTTTGTGCTATCTTTTTCTATATTATACTCTACTGCTTCATGTTCTCTTTGTTTATGTTAAAAGTTATTCATCCATGTTAACTTAAGTGCATTGTTTCATGTTTTATTTCTTTTAATTAATACTTAAGTTTTATACTTTACTAGTGTAGCAGCTCCAGCTGCCTGAACTATCGTAGCAGATGGTACAAGGGGTCTGCACTAACTATACTGTCACTTCAAAAAAATAAACTACAACACTAATTGAAAATAAAACACAACAATGGCAACTTTATTTCACTTCTTACACAACTGTCTCCCCATTCTTCACTCTAAACACAAAACCTCGCTGGCTGTAGAAATATGAACTAAACTAAACTATAAGAAACGTGATTATAAACTACCACTTCATAAACGAACAGTTACTTGAAAATCGAACTGTTACTTTATACGAACTGTAATTCGATAGACGAATTGTAACTTTAGACGAACTGTAATTCGATAGACGAACTGTAACTATAGACGAACTGTAATTCGATAGACGAACTGTGTTTTCTTTTATACGTTACTGATTCGTATTTTCTTTGTCTACTTTACACTTCATTGGTTCATTATTGTCGAAATATTATATGTCGTTGCTTTGTGTCTGTTCTTGTTTTGTTCTACACATTACTGTTTCACGTTTAATATATTGTATACTTTGCTCTTAGGGAGCCGCGTAGCGCAGTGGCTAACACGCTGGCTTCGCATCTGAGTGGTCCTGGGTTGAGGCGCCAATGGCCCCCGGGTCGACCGAGTCTTAAATGAGTACCAGTTTAATCCTCGAAGTAATACCATATTTCCTATGCGCCGCATATCGTCACGGGATCTTTTACACTTCACTCTTCATGTTTTTTTTAAAAATTGTATAACATTAATATTATACTTCATGCTTTCTTTTGTGTATTTCTTACATTTATATTTCCTTTTAATTCTTCATAGAGTGATGCCTTCCTACCTCTGGCACTACATTTCGTTTCCTGATTCTTTTTTTCTTCGTATTTAAACAGAACTTGCTCATGTCTACTCAATTCTGCACCCATCCACAGACCCTATGTCTTCCTGATTGCATTCCTTTAGCTTCCTTAATTTTGACACACTCACTGCTTTCTCTCAACATTGAACTTCTCTGAAACCATTGGAGACCCACACTCTCATAGTTAATCCTCTCAATAAAACAAACACACATTTAATAAACTTCATTGATTTATACTAACTTATCTCACCTGGCAACACTCACTACCTCAATTTCATTATATAATTCATGTTGTAATCCCTCACGCAATACCCCCATCCACACATCCTTTTCACGTGTTCTTACTTGATCATCTACTTGCCAAACAACTCATTAACACATACCTTCATTATCATTTACGTGAACTTTAGCATCCGGCATCGATCCTCAAATAAAATATTAAATAATTGTTTAATATACACAATTCTGTATCGACTTGAAATAAGTTGGATGATCTCTACGACTTAAGCGTATTTGGGAGTGGTTTTTTAAAAAATGCAGTTAGCATATAAATCGGTGATGGCATTACCATAACCACTCTCACAAAATATTCACTTAACACCTAAAATAGTCAGGACAAAATTTCACTCCAAAGCTACGAAACTGAACGATGTCAACTAGTCCCAACTCACACATTGTTCCGGAACAAAAGACTAATCTCCCCTTATATTTATCAGTTTCAAACATGGACTGGTCCTGGGGCTTCAAATATTCGTTGACTTACCTTATCATGTTTTTATTTCAAGTTCTCAAAAAGTGTTAAATGTACACTTTAATGATAAACACTAAATGTTGAGAAGAAATATTGATGTCCAGTTACACCTATCAGTTCCAAGCATGGATAGATCGTGCAACCTCGAGTATCTGACCTTGACTCATTCGCTATAAATAATTTAACTTTGTTAAATGGTAATTAAATCTTGAAGAAAACGAAGAACGAGCTGAAAATAGTGGAGCTGACCTAGAAAATCTAGACAGAATGAGATGGGCAAAATTTTACGTCGATAGTTTTTGCAAGACGACAGATACATATATATTTTTTTTAAATTCACATCACTAAAACCTACCTACCCACTCATTCATTCAATCGTGTATCATTAACACACGCAAGTGCTCTTTGATGACATCAGTCTCTATCATATCATTCCCCAGCATTTCAGATCGTGATCAATAATACGCTTCCTGATTTCTCTCCTCATCCCCGCAGCAAAGCGCATTTAATCACTGTCAGGCAGAAACCTCGCTATCTGAAACTTCTGTTCCACTGGATCCTTCAAACTAAAATCACACGCAACACTCTTGTTCGAATGATTGGTAAGTTAGAGGTCAGACATGCAGGTATAAATAATTGACGTTCAGAGCTCAGAAAGGTTGGTCAGAATTATTTAAGTTCAGAGATCAGAAAGGTTGGTCAGATAATGATTGTGCTACAAGAGTAAAAGATAAAAGTAGCAACGAAGAAGAATTCATTAAGTTCGTGAATACAGTGTTTGTGTCTTCATTGCACTTGGAAAATGTCTGCGATTTTTCTGAAACAGGGTAAGCAGTTTCTTTCACCTGTGCTTCTACATCTCATGTGTTTCATCATTCGCTATTCGATGTCTTTACTACTCGTACCCCTTCACCCTATTTTCATCAATGTCTCAACATCTCATTTTTTCTATTCTGTGCTACTCAATGAACCAACTTCTCGTATTCTCTATTCTGTGCTACGCAATGAACCAACTTCTCGTATTCTCTATTCTGTGCTACTCAATGAACCAACTTCTCGTATTCTCTATTCTGTGCTACTCAATGAACCAACTTCTCGTATTCTCTATTCTGTGCTACTCAATGAACCAACTTCTCGTATTCTCTATTCTGTGCTACTCAATGAACCAACTTCTCGTATTCTCTATTCTGTACTACTCAATGAACCAACTTCTCGTATTCTCTATTCTGTGCTACTCAATGAACCAACTTCTCGTATTCTCTATTCTGTGCTACTCAATGAACCAACTTCTCGTATTCTCTATTCTGTGCTACTCAATGAACCAACTTCTCGTATTCTCTATTCTGTACTACTCAATGAACCAACTTCTCGTATTCTCTATTCTGTGCTACTCAATGAACCAACTTCTCGTATTCTCTATTCTGTACTACTCAATGAACCAACTTCTCGTATTCTCTATTCTGTGCTACTCAATGAACCAACTTCTCGTATTCTCTATTCTGTACTACTCAATGAACCAACTTCTCGTATTCTCTATTCTGTGCTACTCAATGAACCAACTTCTCGTATTCTCTATTCTGTGCTACTCAATGTACCAACATCTCGCATTCTCAATTCTATGCAACTCAATGAACCAACTTCTCGTATTCTCTATTCTGTGCTACTCAATGTACCAACTTCTCGTATTCTCTATTCTGTGCTACTCAATGAACCAACTTCTCGTATTCTCTATTCTGTGCTACTCAATGTACCAACTTCTCGTATTCTCTATTCTGTGCTACTCAATGAACCAACTTCTCGTATTCTCTATTCTGTGCTACTCAATGTACCAACTTCTCGCATTTTCTATTCTGTGCTACGCAATGTACCAACTTCTCGTATTCTCTATTCTGTGCTACTCAATGTACCAACTTCTCGTATTCTCAATTCTGTGCTACTCAATGTACCAACTTCTCGTATTCTCTATTCTGTGCTACTCAATGAACCAACTTCTCGTATTCTCTATTCTGTGCTACTCAATGTACCAACTTCTCGTATTCTCATTGTCGTGCTACTTAATGAACCAACTTCTCGTATTCTCTATTCTGTGCTACTCAATGTACCAACTTCTCGTATTCTCTATTCTGTGCTACTCAATATACCAACTTCTCGTATTCTCTATTCTGTGCTACTCAATGTACCAACTTCTCGTATTCTCTATTCTGTGCTACTCAATGTACCAACTTCTCGTATTCTCATTGTCGTGCTACTCAATGAACCAACTTCTCGTATTCTCATTGTCGTGCTACACAATATATCTACATAGCACGTCTTCTGTGATGAGCTACAAAATATATCTACTTATCATGTCTTCTATCATGAGCCATTAAGTGTCTCTATATGACGTGCCTTCTATGTGGATCTCAATGTTTCTACTTGACGTGTCCTCCATGCCGATGTCCTCAGTTTTTCTTCTAGTCGTGTCCTCCATGTGCATCTCAATGTTTCTACTTGACGTGTCCTCCATGTGCATCTCAATGTTTCTACTTGACGTGTCATCCATGTGGGTCTCAATGTTTCTACTTGTTGTGTCCTCCATGTGGATCTCAATGTTTCTACTTGACGTGTCCTCTAAGTGGATCTTAATGTTTCTTCTTGACGTGTCCTCTAAGTGCATCTCAATGTTTCTACTTGACGTGTCATCCATGTGGATCTCAATGTTTCTACTTGTTGTATCCTCCATGTGGATCTTAATGTTTCTTTCTGACGTGTCCACCATGTGGATCTCAATGTTTCTACTTGACGTGTCCTCTAAGTGGATCTTAATGTTTCTAATTGACGTGTCCTCTAAGTGGATCTTAATGTTTCTACTTGACGTGTCCTCTAAGTGCATCTCAATGTTTCTACTTGACGTGTCCTCTGTGTGCATCTCAATGTTTTTACTTGACGTGTCCTCTAAGTGGATCTCAATGTTTCTACTTGACGTGTCCTCCATGTGGATCTCAATGTTTCTATTTGTCGTTTCCTCCATGCAGCTGCCCTCAGTTTCTTTCCATGTCGTGTCCACCATGTTGATCTAAATGTCTCTGCTTTGCGTGGCCTTCACGTTTTCCTACTCAATGTTTATACCTGTCACATCCTCCATTGTGATTTCCTCAATACCAATAGCATCCTACTGATCATATACATTTGTCGACGGACATCTTTTCTTTCTAGGACCCCAGATTATGAAACCAGTATCCGACATTTTCCTGCTTAGATTATCTGAACTGCTGAACCCGGATAAGTTGTACAAGATCGGTGCTTCCATGGACGTTGAGGACAATGTAATTCATGCAGTTGCTGCAGAGGAAGTAATTACGGATCCAGAATACATGCCGTTTAGGGTGAGAGTTCAATAAGTTTCTTCTGAAGGAGGAATGTCTGCCTACACTAGAACTGCCCGTCTTCTCTTTTGGGGAACGTGTGCCTACACTAGAACTGCCCGTCTCCTCTTTGGGGAACGTGTGCCTAGACTAGAACTGCCCGTCTCCTCCTTGGGGGAACGTGTGCCTACACTAGAACTGCCCGTCTTTCCCTTGGGGGAACGTGTGCCTACACTAGAACTGCCCGTCTCCTCCTTGGGGGAACGTGTGCCTAGACTAGAACTGCCCGTCTCCTCCTTGGGGGAACGTGTGTCTACACTAGAACTGCCCGTCTCCTCTTTGGGGGAACGTGTGCCTAGACTAGAACTGCCCGTCTCCTCTTTGGGGGAACGTGTGCCTAGACTAGATCTGCCCGTCTCCTCCTTGGGGGAACGTGTGCCTACACTAGAACTGCCCGTCTCCTCTTTGGGGGAACGTGTGCCTAGACTAGAACTGCCCGTCTCCTCTTTGGGGGAACGTGTGCCTAGACTAGATCTGCCCGTCTCCTCCTTGGGGGAACGTGTGCCTACACTAGAACTGCCCGTCTCCTCCTTGGGGGAACGTATGCCTACACTAGAACTGCCCGTGTTTCCCTTGGGGAAATGTGTGCCTACACTAATACCGCCATCTCCTTCTTTTGGGAACGTTTGCCTACACTAGAACCGCCATCTTCTACATGGTGGAACGTGTGCAAGCACTAGTACTGGACTCCTTCCTTGCAGGAACATGTACCACTACTATAGTGAGTTGGCCTCCGTTTTGTAGGAACTTTTTTGTGCCACCACCAAAGCGTGTCTCCTTATAGTAACATGTGCCGCCACTAGAGGTGGCATCCTCCTTGTAGGAACATATGCCACTACAAGAGCACATCCTCTCCCTTACAGGAACATGTGCCAATTCTATAGTGAGTTGGCCTCCTCTAAGTCGGAATATGTTCCACCACTATAGTTGGCCTCCTCCTTACAGCAACATGTGCCACCATTAGAGTTGACCTCATCCTTGCAGGAACATGTGCCACCATTAGAGTTGACCTCATCCTTGCAGGAACATGTGCCACCATTAGAGTTGACCTCATCCTTACAGGAACATGTGCCACCATTAGAGTTGACCTCATCCTTACAGGAACATGTGCCACCATTAGAGTTGACCTCATCCTTACAGGAACATGTGCCACTACTTTACTGAGTTGGCCTCCTCCTTACAGCGACATGTGCCACCACTAGAGTTGACCTCCTCCTTACAGGAACATGTGCCACTACTTTACTGAGTTGGCCTCCTCCTTACAGCGACATGTGCCACCACTAGAGTTGACCTCCTCCTTACAGGAACATGTGCCACTACTTTACTGAGTTGGCCTCCTCCTTACAGCGACATGTGCCACCACTAGAGTTGACCTCCTCCTTACAGGAACATGTGCCACTACTTTACTGAGTTGGCCTCCTCCTTACAGGAACATGTGCCACCATTAGAGTTGACCTCCTCCTTACAGGAACATGTGCCACTACTTTACTGAGTTGGCCTCCTCCTTTCAGGAACATGTGCCACCATTAGAGTTGACCTCCTCCTTACAGGAACATGTGCCACTACTTTACTGAGTTGGCCTCCTCCTTACAGGAACATGTGCCACCATTAGAGTTGACCTCTTCCTTACAGGAACATGTGCCATTACTTTACTGAGTTGGCCTCCTCCTTACAGGAACATGTGCCACCATTAGAGTTGACCTCCTCCTTACAGGAACATGTGCCACTACTTTACTGAGTGGCCTCCTCCTTACAGGAACATGTGCCACCATTAGAGTTGACCTCCTCCTTACAGGAACATGTGCCACTACTTTACTGAGTTGGCCTCCTCCTTACAGGAACATTTGCCAACACTGACACACGCACACACATACAAACACACAGTGTGCATCCAACTCGATTTAATATCCGATTTGAACATTAATTAAATACAAGATAAATATCAGCGCATCGGATTTGGAACCGCCTGAAGTATTCTCCCGACATGGTAATTGAAGGTACGCTTGTGGATCAGCAATATTATGATGTTTTTACAAATGCAGTTAACTAATTCAGAGAAACCAAATATTTTGGTTACTGTAGAAGATCACAGAAACCATTTGTTTTGATAAATCCGTATTGTCTTCATAATGTTAATGAACAATTTCGAAATGCCATAGCAAATATAAAACCACATACAAAATCATGTTCATTCGTCATTGAATTGTCCGTGAATTAAATGCTTTCGTGCAGGTATTTATAAAAAGCCGCCAGAAGAAAGACGAGATCCTTCACTTCACCTTACTTCTCTTACACATGGTCAAGCAGTGCGAGCAGCCAGAGGCCAAGAACTTTGTTGTCAATGAGACTAGAAAGTGGTTTGTTTATGTTATTCTTTGTTTCTGTTTTTTATTCATTACTGCCGATTAGTTTTCTCTACGATGCTCTCGACGCTGATTTAATATCTGTATTATTTTATAAGTTTCCATTTTCTCTCTCTCTCTCTCTATTTATCTATCTATCTATCTATCTATCTATCTATCTATCTATCTATCTATCTATCTATCTATCTATCTATCTATCTATCTATCTATCTATTTATCTATCTATCAATCTATTTATCTCTCTATCTATCTATCTATCAATCTATCTATATATCTATCTATCTATCTATCTATCTATCTATCTATCTATCTATCTATCTATCTACCTATCTATCTCTAATGTTTTGAAATCATTTGACGTGATCACTAGCGTGTAGCAGATTGGCAAAGTGACCGGTTTTCATAGCAAAGGCATCGACTTTGATTGCCAATCTTGACACCCTACCCCGCCCCAGCTGTACATGGCTGTTAGTCAGTAAGGACCCCCCGCCCCAGCTGTACATGGCTGTTAGTCAGTGAGGACCCCCCTCTGTACGTTATCAGCCATATAACTATCATACTGGACGCAGAAGAGATGCAGACCAGCGGACATTGCACACCTGCCCCACTGTGTCAACACCCCAGGTGGCGGGGAATGCTAGGCGTACCATCCCTGCATAGAAACCAAGAAAATAAAGGGAAAAAGAGATACCCCACTCACATGCAAATGCTACGTTTCTGGCAGGACGTGACGATCCTGGGATACAGACACACTGGACTGCCTCTCTTCCGGGTAAACCAGTCCATCTCATATATCATCACATATCATCATCGCACCCTATAGACACGAGTAGTGAAGACTCGACAGTCTGGTAAGACAACTTCCATAAGAGAGAAAACTCTGATCGTAAACAACTGCTGCCTTGCAGATAGGCTGGGGACAGCCAAAGGCTAAGGAGGGCATCCCTACAGAAACGCCTGTTGAAATCGGATGCACGGGGCCGCAAGCCTAACAAAACAGTGCAACGTAAATCACAGTATGATGGCAGTACAACCTATTAGAAAAACGTATGGCGCTCATCCTGAGGAGTCCCGCCAGGCAGCGATAGTACCGGGCCCCACGCCTCGAAGGGGCCCACCCTTGACTACTGGTGGTCACCCACCCATGTGTCGTGGAGTCAAGGCACATGGCTATGGGGCAACGTCTATTGGCCAAAACCTCAAGACCCTCAAAATACTACAGTGGAATGCGGAGGGAGTCATTAACAAAAAACTTTCCCTAACACACCACCTGCATGAAGGTAAGATTGACGTGGCATGTATCCAGGAAACGCACCTCAACAATAACCATAAATTCTCAATCAGAGGATATCAGACCTTCCGTCTAGATAGAGAAGGCCACAAAGGAGGGGTCCTGATACTGACCAGAAACAGCATACCGAGTAGCGCGGTACCTGTCAATCACACCGGACAAGCAGAAATTGTAGGAGTTGACATAATGGCTCAAGAGACGAAGCTCCGCATTTTCAATCTGTACGGACCACCAAACAGAGACCTATCGCTCTCGAGTATGGAGGTAAGAGACTCCAACTGCATAGTAGTTGGAGATTTCAACAGCCACTCGGAGAGATGGGGATACTCTGACACAGACAGTAGAGGTGACGAAGTGGAAGATTGGGAGATAGATGCAAATCTCTCCCTAATCAATAGGCCGGAGGATTGCCCTAGCTTCTATTCAAGAACATGGCATACCACCTCGACTCCAGATTTGGCCTTCTCCACACAGGACATACACTATAAAATAGACCGCCAGGTGCTAAACCAACTGGCAGGTAGCGACCACAGGCCGATCAGGCTAACCATTGACATGGAAGTAGGCCCACAGGAAGAAAAACCGCTCCCACGTTGGAATTACAAACGAGCCGACTGGGACAGATTTGCAATCCTGACAGATGGGCTGTGTGAAACCATCAACACACGAAACACCAAAATGAAGCCCATGGTAGAGAGCCTAAGCAAGGCAATAATGCAAGCCGCCACTGAAACCATCCCAAGAGGAGCTAGGAAAAACTATAAGCCCTACTGGAATGATGAGTTACAGAAAGTGGAAGATGCAGTAACAAATGCTAGGAACATGGCAGAACGAGAAAAATCCATGGAGGCAAACATCGCCCTCAAAGCCGCCACGGCGAAGTACAAACACACTCTCAAGCAAACAGCAAGAGAAAGTTGGAAAAATAAAACGGAAAGTATAAACCTGGACAAAGAAGGGAACAAGCTATGGAAGCTAGTCAGAGCCATGAATGACGAAACCCCGTCAAATAAACAAATTACTATCAAGCAGGGCGAGAACTTGATCACAGGTAAGAAAGCCGCAAACGCCTTTGTCGATCACTATGCCAGAGCAAACCACATCGAGGTCCCTGCAGATAAGCATACAGACATTAGCGAAGAGCTAAAGGGACACGAAAACATGAATACGGCTCCTGAAGAGCACATGATGGCCAAACTAACAATGCGCGAAATGGAAGAGGCTATGAGAACACTAAAGAAAAGGAAATCTCCCGGAAAAGACGGGATAACAAACGAAATGCTGATGGCGCTGGGCCAAACAGCGAAGAAGAAACTACTATCAGTCCTGAACCAAAGCTGGAAAAGGGGTATGGAAAGATGCAATACTGGTACCAGTACCAAAAACAGGAAAGGACAAAACAGATCCAAATGGATACAGGCCCATAAGCCTACTGAGCTGTGTCGGCAAGCTGATGGAACGGATGATAAACACCAGACTGATGTGGCATCTGGAAGAAAAACGAATACTACTTCCACAGCAAGCCGGCTTTAGACAGCACAGATCCACTGAGGACCAGGTCATCCTCATAGCCCAGGAGATAGAAGATGCCTACCAGGCACAGAAACACACAGTAGCTGTTTGGGTGGATCTGGAAAAGGCATTTGACAAAGTCTGGAAGGATGGACTTAGAGTCAAGCTAAGAAGAAGTGATGTCTGTGGGAAGATGTACAAGTGGATCAACCACTACCTCAAACAAAGAACGGCCAGAGTCCAAGTACAAGGGCAGATGAGCAAAAAGGTGACACTCGAGCAGGGAGTACCCCAAGGGGGAGTATTGTCACCCACACTCTTCCTGGTATATATAAACGATATTACAGAGAATATACCAAGAAGAGTCCCTAGCTCAATGTTTGCAGACGATCTGGCTATGTGGACCTCTGAAAAGAATCTCACCATAGCAAGAAATCGGATGCAGACGGCCCTAACATCGCTGGAAGAGTGGGCGAACTCATGGCTGGTCAAAATAAACGAGGAGAAAACCACGTGCACAATATTCTCGCTCTCATTAAAACCCCAAAGTACCAAATTAAGTCTAAATGGCAAAATCCTGCAGCCAAACGACAACCCAACCTATCTGGGAGTCACATTTGATCGGTGCATGACATGGAAAAGTCAGATTGAGAGAAACCGAATGAAAGCCAGAGAAAGAATGGCGATCATGAGGAAACTTGCTGGCACAAGCTGGGGAGCAGACGAAGGCATACTAAAGAAACTGTACACTGGAAGAGTGAGACCAGTTCTCGAGTATGGCATTGCGGCATGGACAACAGCAGTGAAGGCGAACTTCGATAAAGTTAACAAACTTCAAAACCAAGCCATGAGAATTATAACAGGTGGCATGAAGTCAACGCCAATTGTAGAACTTGAAAAGATTACAAAACTGCAATCCATGACCGATAGAAGAGACTGCAGAGCCCAGCTGCAGTCAGAGAAACTCCGAAGACTGACGGACCATCCAATGTACCAGAGACTAAACAATTTGGGAAATGGGAAACTAAAGCGGAGAAACTTTGCAGAAATAGCCAAAGCAAAGATGCACGAAGATCCCATAAACGCACTAACAACACCAAAACCCATCACTACTGTACGAAAACCTACTTGGAGGCAGGATATATTTCCAGAGGTGGTAGAAAATATACCAGGTATTGCAAACAAAAACTGCCAGACTGAAAAAGAAAGGAGAGACACTACCCTAAGCTTGTGAGGAAAGAAATTACCAACCCAATGTGATCAAATGTTGAGCCAGCTACAATGAAGTCTCTAACATGTTCTCCGTGACAACATTGTCTGCGGTGCGTCTACCTTATTTTATGTGTACATAGTTTCTCCAAATGTAAAGTTTTTTTTTCCAAATCTTTGCTTGCTGCTCACATTCTAACATATCACGTTTTCGTCCCAACAATCTAAAGACCTAGTATTACATCATCTCTAAATATCACTTTGGGAACATCAACCAATATGACAGGAGACCGGAAACAGATAGGGGAGATGGGTAGGAGTAGATATACACTGATTTGGAACACCCAGGGAAAGAGGCGAGAAAATCATATTCATGAACCATCGAAGTGGGGCTCTGGAAGATTGCACAGAATAAAAGCAAATAGAGAGCATCTCTTATAGCCTTATGTTACAACTGGGACCAGGCAGATGATGAAGCGTCACTTTCAACCGACCGGCAAGTGTCATATCATATCTCCTGTCAGAACAATTTTCTAAATTCACTAGTTATGACTAGTTACCTTCTCTAAGCGTACCTCCAGGTATCACATCCAACCTCCACTAGGTGTCGTATTTTAATCTCTCTACGTATCATATCCTACACACTCTACTTGTCACATCCTACTTTCTCTATGTAGCACATCCTACATCCTCTAGATATCCCATTCTAAATCACATCCTACTTTTTCTATATAGCACGTCCTACTTTCTTTGCGTATCACAGCCTACTTTCTCTGTATGTAGCACATCCTACTTTCTCTAAGTATCACATCCTAATGTCTCTATGTACCTTATCCTACTTCATCTATACATCCCATTTTATATCACATCCTACTTTCTCTATGTAGCATATCCTACTTTCTCTAAGTATCCCATCCTACTTTTTCTGTGTAGCACATCCTACTTTCTCTACTTATTGTATGCTTCATCCTATCACCACCGAGGATCACGTCATACCTTCTCTTAGTGTCTCATTCTATCCTCACCAAGGATCACAGCATACCTTCTCTTGGTGTCACATTCTATCCCCACCAAGGTTCACATTATATCCCCAACAAGGATCACGTCATACCTTCTCTTAGTGTCACATTCTATCCTCACCAAGGATCACAGCATACCTTCTCTTGGTGTCACATTCTATCCCCACCAAGGTTCACATTATATCCCCAACAAGGATCACGTCATACCTTCTCTTAGTGTCACATTCTATCCTCACCAAGGATCACAGCATACCTTCTCTTGGTGTCACATTCTATCCCCACCAAGGTTCACATTCTATCCTCACCAAGGATCACATCATACCTTCTCTTAGCGTCACACCTTTTACCCACCAAGCAGGATATGGAGTCTACATAGAGTATCCAGACAGAACATCTGATGATCTGTTCGGTGCCTGTGTGGAGATATGTTCTAATTATGAGGCAGAAATAACAGCATTGAAAGTAGCTCTGTACCACTTGAGGACTGCATTTAATGCTTTTCCATCGAAAGTTCAAAGCATCGTAATCTTTACAGACTCATTATCTGCCCTTCAAGCTCTGGAAGATAGTGGTCACTGTAGGACTGAGCTTACGCAAATATTCCTAGATGCCAACCAACTTCTCACATCCAATGAAGTCAGAATAGTTATACAATGGATCCCTGATAACTAAAATACACCTAGCAATGACAATACAGACACACTGAGTAAGAAGGGAGCAAGTCAAAAACAATAATACACACCAACAACCCTACAGACAGTCAAACAACTACTGAAGACTGCAAAAAAAGAGGTTTGGCTGAATAGATGGGCAATGGGAAATACTACAAACATATGGCCATCCTAAATCCCAAAGACAACATCAACCTCCTGAAAAGGAGAGACTAAAGCACAATTTTCCGACTTCGCACTCAACACATACAATTGAACAGCCACTTGGACAGAATCCAACCAGATCATACTCCAGTATGCCGGCTTTGCACACATCACTAAGAAACTGTTGAACATCATCTTTTTTAATGTTCGGTACTTATTAGTGTTAGGAAAGAGCTTCTTCACCCAAGGCCCGACAAATGAAACACTTTGTACGGAACTAAACAAAAGATTACAAATACTTGCAAATATCACTATATGGCATTGGGCCAAAGGGCAGGAGCCCATAGGCCGCTGGATCAGGAACCAACCAAAAAACCAACCATCCCAACCAAGGGTTACATCATGCATTCTCGTAGTGTCACATCATACCTTCTCTTAGTGTCACATCCTTTCCCCAAAAAGGGTCACATCCTACCTTCTCTGAATGTCACATCCTACAATTGTAAAGTGTTACTTTTAAACCTGCTAAGTGTCACATGCTACTACATATAAATGTCGCATTCTACCGCAACTAACTGCCACATTCTGCCTCTTATAAGTATCACATCCTATTTCATGTAAGTAGGGAGTATTCCCACTACTGAGCGAAACAGTCTACCTTCTTATTAGTGCCACATCTTACTATTTCTAAGTGTCATATTCTACAAAGTCTAATTATTACATTCTACCACTGCAAAATTTCACATATTACCTCCTCTAAGTGTCACAAATTCCATTCTCTAAGTGGCACATTCGACTTTGTCTAAATGTAAGATCAAACCACTGTTACGTATTACATTTTAAATACTCTATTTGTCAGTTTATATGCCCTATACCATAAAGTGTGACTTCTTGCCTATTATGTTTGTCAGGATGGAGACTGTTGCAGACACAGAACCTGAAATATGTGCCAAGCTACACAATGTCTTTGACTGAAGCCGCTATGTGGAATTGCTGAGACAGCTGCCATCTACGAATCCGAGAAGATAATCGCTGAGCTCGCAGGCTTCGATAACAAGTTTTGCTAGTTTCCGTTGCTATGGCCTCCTCTAATGTGATTTGTGAAGCTTAGAAAACAAAAGCAACGTGGACTGATAGTTCATTAGCAGTGTGGAATTTGATAGTGGACACTGTTTGCATTCTAAATTCTATGTGCAATCTCTCTGTCCACTGTGCGTCCTCAGTGAACATACTACCTAGGTATTTGAACACCCGTACTTGCTTGATGCCAATGTCACTGATGAGGAAACTTCTTTGCACTTGTTCTCCTGTTAGCATCATAGTCTATGTCTTACCTGTGTTAATCTTCATTTCATATTCGTTGAAAACGAAATGGAGAAAGTTCAGGTAGTGTTGTAGATCTTCATTTTGGTAAAAGATGAACTGATCATCAGCAAACAACAGTTAATTAAGGGATTCTTCATCATTGTATCTAAAAAAAATGATTAACAAAGTTAGAGAAAGAACACACCGCTGTCGTATACCACTCAGCAGTGTGACCCTCCACACCACCTTCCTGCATTTCCTCCCATAGACTGCGTCGGTCTAATGCCTTTTCTTGATCAATGAAAGCGCCGTGGGGTTTCTTATTCTATTATTTGTTGTCTGTGTGTAAATATAGCATCCACACATTCTGTTTTCTCTAGAAGCCTGATTGTGAATTACTGGGCAGCGGCTCCAAATAGCTCGAACTCGTTGCTCAAGGACCCGAAAGAAACATTTTTAAACGTGGCTAAGGAGATATATGCGCCTATCGGAGCTGTAATCCTTTTTGCTGGCCTTGTTTTTGCAAACAGGTACCCCCACAGCTCTTTGCCATTCACCAAGTACCTTCCCTCCCACGCCTGGTTAAAGATGTTTGTGAACCCCCACATCGTAACAAGCTTGTATGGCATCTGCTGATATGTTATCTACTCCTGGAGTCTTGTAGTTAGAACTTCTTATAATTGCCTCTCTGACTTATTGCTCCAGTAATCAATTAGTTGCTTAACAAAAATTAACTAAAAGTTAATTAACAAAAAGTTTGCGTGATCAAACAGTTGTAAATTTGATAATATAATAATTAATTTATATTAGCTGTTTATTGATTTGATATAAAATCGTTAAACAATGACAAAGTGTTGACACTGTTGAATAGTAAAATTATTACAAATGGTAAGTTTAAGCTGTGTGGCTCGAAATATGAACTATTAATTTAATTACAGAGCTGTTCGATCTCTACCCACAACTGTCAGTTCAGTTTGACAAATAACCTGGTCTCTACTCCCAACTGTCAGTATAGTTTGATAAATGACCTGGTCTCTACCACCAACCGTCAGTTCAGTTTGACAAATAAACTGGTCTCTACCACAAAACGTCAGTTCAGTTTGACAAATAAACTGGTCTCTACCACAAAACGTCAGTTCAGTTTGACAAATAAACTGGTCTCTACCACAAAACGTCAGTTCAGTTTGACAAATAACCTGGTCTCTACCACCAACCGTCAGTTGAGTTTGGCAAATAAACTGGTCTCTATCACAAAACGTCAGTTCAGTTTGACAAATAAACTGGTCCCTATCCATAACCTGTATCTACTCCCAACTGTCAGTTCAGTTTGACAAATAAACTGGTCTCTACCACCAACCGTCAGTTCAGTTTGACAAATAAACTGGTCTCTACCACAAAACGTCAGTTCAGTTTGACAAATAAACTGGTCTCTACCACAAAACGTCAGTTCAGTTTGACAAATAACCTGGTCTCTACCACCAACCGTCAGTTCAGTTTGGCAAATAAACTGGTCTGTATCACAAAACGTCAGTTCAGTTTGGCAAATAAACTGGTCTCTATCACAAAACGTCAGTTCAGTTTGACAAATAACCTGGTCTCTACCACCAACCGTCAGTTCAGTTTGGCAAATAAACTGGTCTCTATCACAAAACGTCAGTTCAGTTTGACAAATAAACTGGTCCCTATCCATAACCTGTATCTACTCCCAACTGTCAGTTCAGTTTGATAAATAAACTGGTCTGTACTCCCAATTGTCAGTTCAGTTTGGCAAATAAACTGGTCCCTATCCATAACCTGTATCTACTCCCAACTGTCAGTTCAGTTTGACAAATAAACTGGTCTCTACTCCCAACTGTCAGTTCAGTTTGACAAATAAACTGGTCTCTACCACCAACCGTCAGTTCAATTTTGACAAATAAACTGGTCCCTATCCATAACCTGTATCTATTCCCAACTGTCAGTTCAGTTTGATAAATAAACTGGTCTGTACTCCCAACTGTCAGTTCAGTTTGATAAATAAACTGGTCTGTACTCCCAACTGTCAGTTCAGTTTGGCAAATAAACTTGTCTCTACCACCAACCGTCAGTTATGTTTGACATATATAATGGTTTTTACCCATAACTGTCAGTTCAGTTTGACAAAAAAAAGCTGATCTATACAGCCTACTGCCAGTTCAGTTTGTCAAATAAACTGGTCTGTACTCCCAACTGTCAGTTCAGTTTGACAAATAAACTGGTCTCTACTCCCAACTGTCAGTTCAGTTTGACAAATAAACTGGTCTCTACCACCAACCGTCAGTTCAATTTTGACAAATAAACTGGTCCCTATCCATAACCTGTATCTATTCCCAACTGTCAGTTCAGTTTGATAAATAAACTGGTCTGTACTCCCAACTGTCAGTTCAGTTTGATAAATAAACTGGTCTGTACTCCCAACTGTCAGTTCAGTTTGGCAAATAAACTTGTCTCTACCACCAACCGTCAGTTATGTTTGACATATATAATGGTTTTTACCCATAACTGTCAGTTCAGTTTGACAAAAAAAAGCTGATCTATACAGCCTACTGCCAGTTCAGTTTGTCAAATAAACTGGTCTGTACTCCCAACTGTCAGTTCAGTTTGTCAAATAAACTGGTTTCTACTCCCGACTGTCAGTTCAGTTTGACAAATAAACTGGTCTCTACCCATAACTGTAAGTTCTGTTGGACAAATAAATGGTTTTCTCTTCAGAACTATCAGTTCACTTTGTGAAATAAATCGTTCTGTATTCACAAATATCAGCTCGGTTTGACAAATAAGCTGCTCGCTGTTCGCAGCTGTCAATTCACTTTGACAAATAAACACCCTTTAATTTGATTCAGTGAGGACCAAATGCGAAAGACATATAGACCTTTAACTGAATTCTAGCATTATATGGAAACTTGCCTGTTTGCACTATGACATTTATTTAATTTTAACTATACCATTTTCTCTTTTGCATTATTACCTTTAAATGTGTGTATATTTCAATACCTCTATTTTTCATTGTGTTATGATTACCTTGCAATGCTCTGCTTTTTTATTTTAATACATATTACTTTATGTGTTTTCGAATCTAAGTCTGTGTGTCTCAATGTCTTTTTCCTTATTATACAAATGTTGTTAAATACTTAGTTGGTTTCTGAACACATTTGAGTTAACAGTGTTAAAAGATCGATCTGTTTATTTAAGTCCATTATTGATAACTTGCATGTGTCACTAATTGCTACAATTTGCAGGACAAGAAAGTTAAATAAACGTTTTCAATAACACATTTTGACTTTTTGTGTATATCTTAAATGAGACCAAGTTACTTTTCTGTTGTTTGGGCTGTTACATTTGAACTTTACCGCTAACACTCCAGATGACTTCTAAGTTCCTTTTTATAGTATTAGTTTTTAAAAGTTATGCATTTTTCTTCTTTTTCTTCTTCTTTGTACGTTCTCAATCTCCCGCTACCAAGCTCTAAACAGGCTTTGCAAGTAGCAGGAAGTAGTCCAGAGAACAGAATGCGTTGTGTCGATAGTTTCCAGCTTGATTGCGATAGTTGCACCGTTTGGTTTAACACATCCGTCTTCGGCACCAACATTGTGTAAATGTGCATATATGTAGATGCGTAGATATGTAGATGCGTTCACAGATGTTTGCTATCATAATCGTCATAGAGGAAATAGTTCAAGGAGACACCACTTTTAATGTCGCATGTAATGAGTTTCTAATGCATCTTTCCTAAAGAACAACCAATAGATAACTAGCATTTATGCATTTCATTTCCCTTGGTTACTTTTTTACGAAAGTAGAAATGTTCTGGTGAAAGTGTTCCACATCCTCGTAGTCTACAACAATGCAGTTAGCCGGTAAGAAATCCTGCTGATAATGCAGAAAGTGTAATTACGATGACATGTTACACTCTAGATTCTCGTAGCCCTGCAACGGTGTTTCTATGAGCTCTTCGTAATTGCCAGTGTGCAGCCACTAGCTGGAAATAATTGAAAGCTAACTTTTCATCACCTTTGATGGTATCATCAAAACGTTTATCTCAGAAGAGCTGTCACACAAATACTGTAAACAGACAAATACACCTGCCTTGATTTTGGTCTCACTGTCTTGGATGTTGTTGTTGCTTAGATGTTTGCCTCACTAGTTTCTACTGGCGGATGCGCGCCATTTTCCACCCCAGACCGTAGTCCATTGGGCGATATCAGGACGCACAAACCAGTGCTTGGATGCATGTGTGCGTCTGTATGTACCTATACTAGGTTTGTGCGCTCTCAGAAGCTAGCCTAAGCAAAGTGCAATGGAAGGGCCTCACCATGAGGGCGCGTGTGAAAGTTGTGCAAGAGTGTGACTGTAGGACAGAGTCAAATGAAACAGAGTGAGGTGAGACGAGTGAGAGCGGGAAGAGTTGCCCCCAGGGTGAGCTCATACTTCCCCACTGTCTTGGATATTTCTCAGGAAGGTACACAAATCCTGCCCCATTTCGATCCATGGCTTGTACACAATTCTTCATTAGTAAAAGCTTAATGTGGAGATGATTGAGAAAGATCTTGCTGCATTCTACAAGTGGTTCATTAGGTACATTCCTTGTTTCCCGCATCAAGTGATTGCATTGAGTGCCAATCCGTTTTCTCGTGATGTGATGTAATAGAACGTTGTCCCAGAGACAGAATGGCAAAACATTCTATAAGTCTGCTGTAGCTCCACCAAGCTTGCAATGACCTTCAGGTCTCCACAAATCTGCCACTTATTCTTGCCTTAGTCGATGATGTGCAACAGTTGTTTTGTGCTGTTGTATGTGGAGCAGCGTGGCTGTTAAGCTCACTAGATTAATAAAAACAGCTACCAATCGACGTCTTTGTAGTCGATTTGCAGTGATACCATGAGACCCCCTATGTCGACGGCAAACAATGAGGTTACCTGCCGTTTTTTTAAATGGAAGCAATTGTGTGGTATTACATAGACACGTGCACATTCTCTGCTAGAATTTTTTGCAGTCTGGATCCAAAAAGCTTTGATTTGCATTTTAGTAATTCCAGAACACTCACTAAATCATTAAATTTACTCTCGGTAATTGTATATGACTTCGCAGACTCTTCAATAGGCACGAAATAGTGATTTATTGGTGAAGATACTTTAGGCTAAGCCACTCATTGGTGTGCAGTACCTTCCGCCTCACAGCGGATATACAGATGAGACCATCGGGTATTTCTATGAACTGTTGAAATTCAAAGACGCCAACCTGCATACAAAATAGTTGTCATTGTGAACTTTAATGCCAGAGTAGGATAAACAAACTTACATTGACGTCTTCTCCGACGGCATACGAAATACTTGAGGTGAGCGTTTGGCTGTCTTTGTCCAAATTCGGACTCTTCGTGTAATTAACACCTGCCAACACAAGTCGGCTGAAAACAAATAGACCTGGCACTCCCCTAACTGGAAAACCAAAGAAAATCAGAAAAGAGGATTAGAAATGCGTGGGATCTTCTACTTGTCACCTGAAACAGCTGACCGAAAGGCTGAAACAGGACATCACTGCGACACAAGGCAGTCGGATTAGCGAAGACACCCTACACCTTCTACATACGAGGAGAATGCTGAAACAGAATGGCACGCACAACAAACTCGAGTTGTGCGAGCAGAAAAAGATAGTTAGAAGAAGACTAACAGATTACTGAACAACATAGTGAGACAGGAGGCACCATAATTAAATGCCAAAAAAGTCTTCTCCAATGAAAGAGTATTGTGACTGCCCTCAACAATGAAAACAATGTTAGCGCGACGGATAGAGCAGAAATAGAGACAACATGTCGGAGGCACTACACCGACCTTTTTGCATCAGAGACGATAGTCACCAAATTGACACCCAACACCGAATCTATGACGTACCAAAAATCAAATCAGATGAGGTGGTACGTGCAATCAAATAACTAAACCAGCTAGATCCACAGAACAAGACCGAATCTATGACGTACCAAAGATCAAATCAGATGAGGTGGTAAGTGCAATCAAATAACTAAACCAGCTAGATCCCCAGAACAAGACCGAATCTATGACGTACCAAAGATCAAATCAGATGAGGTGGTACGTGCAATCAAATAACTAAACCAGCTAGATCCCCAGAACAAGACCGAATGACAAATGACGAAATCCAGTCAGACAGGGACACACTAGCGTGGCATTTAACTACTTTGTTCAACATCTCTCTAAACGAATGCCAACTCCCCGACCAATGGAAAACATCAAATACATTCCTAATCCATGAAAAGTGTGAAAAGGAAAACTTGGCAAATTATCGCTCGATCTGCCTGCTCTCCTCCGTTTATAGACTATTCAGCATAGTGATCGCCAACCGCATAGAGAAGCTACTAGATGAGAACCAACCACGAGAGACGGCAGGTTTCAGAAAAGGTTCCTCAACCAGGAACCACCTCCCCTCTACACAATAAAACAATTAATGAAGTTCATGAAGTTCAGATGACTTTATGTATTGTGTTCGTGGATTATCAGAAGGCTTTCGATATCATCGAAATACGTCTAAACGTCTGTTTTAGTTTGTCTTATGTCTTCTTGACAACTCATGCTTCCCTGTGTAAACAGAAATGATACCTAGTCAACGACGGTGTGATTTCCTTAACGTGTTGCTACAAAACCAGCAAGCTTTCCAGACATTGCACGTGCTCCATCTGTGTTAATTCCAACCAATACAAGTCTTGATATGTGATACACTCGTTAAATACTTATGTTAAATACTTCTGCAACCGAAGAGAGCTCCAACGAGATGAACGGTAAGACTTCTGAAGTATGTGTATAACGTTCAAATCTAAAGTTGCTTTATGTGTTATGTCTATACTTTCGTCCAGTTGCAAAAGAAAATAGGGGGACATCTGAACTCTTTCTAATGTCCGCTCATTGATATTGGCTGACAAACCGTCGATTCGCTTCTTAATTGTTTCATTTGACAAAGGTAATACGGAAATGTTTTTGGCTGCTTTTTCGTTGATCAAAGTGGAAACCATTATTTTTTTCTGCTGGCTAAATCAGTTCTTCAGTTTTTGTATGCGATTTTTAAGGTTGATGCTATTAGTTGAGCAACTTCAAATGAGGCCTTCGTTTCAGTTTCATTGTTACAACCAGTTGAAATGTTGATACCTTTGTTTTATTAGTAAATAAAATAAGACTATACTGGAAATTGGAAGTTAAAACCATTTCAGAGAGTCCAATTTAAACATATTTTGACTTTACCCCTAGAGAATCTATTTGTACTTGACATATACAATATACATACCTAGTACTAGCATCTCACCAAGTTTGGAGTGTACAGCATGTAAGGAAGGGTTGAAAGTGATGGTCGATTTACATCATTCCACCAGAAAACTATTTAGTCAAAACAAGTTTGTTAGAAATTTATCCAAAGTCATGTAACAAATCCACTTGAATATAGCTTTGGCTTGGCTTCGTTGGTTCTCAATCTCCCGCTACCAAACCCTGAAAGGGCTTAAGTAGCAGAATGTAGTCCAGAGAACGGAATGCGTTGTGTCGTAGTTTACAGCTTGACTGCGATATTTGCACCTTTCGGTCCAACACATCCGACTTCAGCAAGCATTTTTTTAGTACTGGGTTAGCATTCCCTCTTCGATCCCCTCTCCTTAGCCAGTCTGTCCTGCTGCAGCCTGTTTTCCAGGATCACCGCGTGGAGGTGTAGAAGGATCTTGGCAGCTTTGGTTCGCAGGCCCTGACGCTAGCAGTCAGCTATGGGTCGCTGACCACTGCAGCTCATGCGCTGCTCAGCATCTTGAATATAGCTTTTAGGTGGTATTTCTTGATAATATATTTATTCCGTTTCCTCAAAGTAAAGTTACTGTTTTAACTAATCCTGTTGTTCCGTTTACTAACTTCATTACGCCAATCACTGACGCACACTCTTTTCGACATATTTCGCTGTTTTGTTAGGACTTTCTTAAGTTCTGCTAAATATTGTACCAGGTAACAGTGACATAGGAGTATGAAAACTTACAATCAGAGCGAAGAATAAACACTAAATGGGAACGTAAAAACACCAGTTTCCAAGTAGCAAATAAATCGTTACCAGATAAAGAACTTAGGAAAAATCAAAAATGGATGACAGATGACATCTTAACTGAAATGGCAGATAGAAAGAAGGCTAAAAACACTCCTGCATATTCATCACTACACAAAGAAATACGTACAATGTGTAGGCTGGCCAAATAACAATAGTTGGAAGAAAAATGCAAAGTAAAAGAAGACACGAGACTAAAACACAATACCAGAGAAATGCATATCGAAATAAAGAAAACAACAAACAAGACACACGTGACCCAGAGTGGGGGATGCATCCGAGATAAGAATGGTGCCATTTTGATGGATGAGAATGACTTATCAAACAGATGGGCGGAATATGCAAGGGAACTTTTTGAGGACAGTTGCGGAGCCAAACCATCAATTTATGATAAATGAAGGACCCAGCATCAGAGGTGGTAAATGTGATAACAACTATGAGAATAGAGAAAGCAACAGGCCGGACTCCATAAACATAAAAATGATAAAGGCTTTAGAGGAATTTGGTATAGGTTTTGTACTTACTGATCTGTGTAATAACATATACAATACTGGATGCATACTAACAGACCTGAAAACTTCTGCGTTTATAACACCCCCACTATATATTACTCCCCATACGCTTTCATTTTTGTTGCCAGATGATAGATCAAATGCAATTAGAATCAAAATGGTCGCGAATTTCTAATAGGTCGGTTACGCCATATCTGATGTTTTCCAAGTTTATAATTCAATGGTTTTGTGTATGAAGTCTAAAAACCTGATACTGCAGAGCGTGGTATTTCTGTATAATATCTGACGAAAGCCAGTCATTAATTTTTTCTTCATGCTTTCTCACAATTTCCTAAGCACGTTCTTTTGGATGTTTGCGAGGTTGATGTATGTCGACTGATAAATAGGAAGGCAGTAGTGAAAACAATGATGGATATGCATTTGGTTTTAGAGCAGGACCCTTTTGTAACACATGTGTAACTCCAGATTTGTCGGTGTAAGTATCGCTTATAATAATATCACAATGTCGAAAATGCTTGATACACACCACGCTGGCATTAGTTGGTATAAAATCTTTCCTAGTAATGTATTTAATCAACTTTTCTTTAATTTCTGCATTACGTGGAAACCTAAATACACTCACATAACCACAAGTGCTATTGTAATTTGATTTACATCCAGGAATACAACATTTAGAATGCATTTTCGATGCCAGTCGCCAAATTCAAAATTCTCTACTGTGTTTAAAAACAGAGCCCTATGAAGTGACATCACTAAGGAGATCAGTGGCCTCTTTACACTAAAGTTGGCCATGGCCAGACTGACTCCGTGGATACTGTGATAATGTGAAAAGCTGATCTTTTAATTTATTCATAAAGGTTGTAGATGTCTTTCACCGCTTCATCACCATGTGTTGTAATGGACATATATGTTTTAAAGACAGTGTCTTCAAATGCCGTAGCTAATCTTAAAGTAAAAATTATGTGGTTCTAATTTTGAACCTCTGCAGCTGTTGCTGCATGTTTGTTCAGCACAAAAGCCCCCTCTTCTTTTTTTCATTTTCTGAGTGAACAACATTATATTCTTGGCTCTGGTATTCTCTATCATTCTTCCATTTTAGCCCTTACAGACTAGCCTTTAACATCTATGTTGTGCAAATTTGAGAGCTTCCCAAATAATTGTGTTAAAGTCCATTGTATCCTTATTGTGTAGATTTTCAGACATGCCATATTATACTTCATTTTAAAATATGTCCGCTGCATGTGCAGGTGCAATTTTTGTTTTGTTTTGTTGTTGTTGTCATGACATAATGGAATGGAAAATACATTCTTATAAAAATTATGTCATCACTTTTTAAATGTTTGTGTCTGATACTGACCAGAAACAGCATACCGAGTAGCGCGGTACCTGTCAATCACACCGGACAAGCAGAAATTGTAGGAGTTGACATAATGGCTCAAGAGACGAAACTCCGCATTTTCAATCTGTACGGACCACCAAACAGAGACCTATCGCTCTCGAGTATGGAGGTCAGAGACTCCAACTGCATAGTAGTTGGAGATTTCAACAGCCACTCGGAGAGATGGGGATACTCTGACACAGACAGTAGAGGTGACGAAGTGGAAGATTGGGAGATAGATGCAAATCTCTCCCTAATCAATAGGCCGGAGGATAGCCCTAGCTTCTATTCAAGAACATGGCATACCACCTCGACTCCAGATTTGGCCTTCTCCACACAGGACATACACTATAAAATAGACCGCCAGGTGCTGAACCAACTGGCAGGTAGCGACCACAGGCCGATCAGGCTAACCATTGACATGGAAGTAAGCCCACAGGAAACAAAACCGCTCCCACGTTGGAATTACAAACGAGCCGACTGGGACAGATTTGCAATCCTGACAGATGGGCTGTGTGAAACCATCAACACACGAAACACCAAAATGAAGCCCATGGTGGAGAGCCTAAGCAAGGCAATAATGCAAGCCGCCACTGAAACCATCCCAAGAGGAGCTAGGAAAAACTATAAGCCCTACTGGAATGATGAGTTACAGAAAGTGGAAGATGCAGTAACAAATGCTAGGAACATGGCAGAACGAGAAAAATCCATGGAGGCAAACATCGCCCTCAAAGCCGCCGCGGCGAAGTACAAACACACTCTCAAGCAAACAGCAAGAGAAAGTTGGAAAAATAAAACGGAAAGTCTGAACCTGGACAAAGACGGGAACAAGCTATGGAAGCTAGTCAGAGCCATGAACGACGAAACCCCGTCAAATAAACAAATTACTATCAAGCAGGGCGAGAACTTGATCACAGGTAAGAAAGCCGCAAACGCCTTTGTCGATCACTATGCCAAAGCAAACCACATCGAGGTCCCTGCAGATAAGCATACAGACATTAGCGAAGAGCTAAAGGGACACGAAAACGTAAATACGGCTCCTGAAGAGCACATGATGGCCAAACTAACAATGCGCGAAATGGAAGAGGCTATGAGTACACTAAAGAAAAGGAAATCTCCCGGAAAAGACGGGATAACAAACGAAATGCTGATGGGGCTGGGCCAAACAGCGAAGAAGAAACTACTATCAGTCCTGAACCAAAGCTGGAAAAGGGGTATTGTACCCCAGGCATGGAAAGATGCAATACTGGTACCAGTACCAAAAACAGGGAAGGACAAAACAGATCCAAATGGATACAGGCCCATAAGCCTACTGAGCTGTGTTGGCAAGCTGATGGAACGGATGATAAACACCAGACTGATGTGGCATCTGGAAGAAAAACGAATACTAATTCCACAGCAAGCCGGCTTTAGACAGCATAGATCCACTGAGGACCAGGTCATCCTCATAGCCCAGGAGATAGAAGATGCCTACCAGGCACAGAAACACACAGTAGCTGTTTGGGTGGATCTGGAAAAGGCATTTGACAAAGTCTGGAAGGATGGACTTAGAGTCAAGCTAAGAAGAAGTGATGTCTGTGGGAAGATGTACAAGTGGATCAACCACTACCTCAAACAAAGAACGGCCAGAGTCCAAATACAAGGGCAGATGAGCAAAAAGGTGACACTCGAGCAGGGAGTACCCCAAGGGGGAGTATTGTCACCCACACTCTTCCTGGTATATATAAACGATATTACAGAGAATATACCAAGAAGAGTCCATAGCTCAATGTTTGCAGACGATCTGGCTATGTGGACCTCTGAAAAGAATCTCACCATAGCAAGAAATCGGATGCAGACGGCCTTAACATCGCTGGAAGAGTGGGCAAACTCATGGCTGGTCAAAATAAACGAGGAGAAAACCACGTGCACAATATTCTCGCTCTCATTAAAACCCCAAAGTACCAAATTAAGTCTGAATGGCAAAATCCTGCAGCCAAACGACAACCCAACCTATCTGGGAGTCACATTTGATCGGCGCATGACATGGAAAAGTCAGATTGAGAGAAACCGAATGAAAGCCAGATAAAGAATGGCGATCATGAGAAAACTTGCTGGCACAAGCTGGGGAGCAGACGAAGGCATACTAAAGAAACTGTACACTGGAAGAGTGAGACCAGTTCTCGAGTATGGCATCGCGGCATGGACAACCGCAGCGAAGGCGAACTTCGGTAAAGTTAACAAACTTCAAAACCAAGCCAAGAGAATTATAACAGGTGGCATGAAGTCAACGCCAATTGTAGAACTCGAAAAGATTACAAAATTGCAATCCATGACCGATAGAAGAGACTGCAGAGCCCAGCTGCAGTCAGAGAAACTCAGAAGACTGACGGACCATCCAATGTACCAGAGACTAAACAATTTGGGAAATGGGAAACTAAAGCGGAGAAACTTTGCAGAAATAGCCAAAGCAAAGATGCACGAAGATCCCATAAACGCACTAACAACACCAAAACCCATCACTACTGTACGAAAACCTACTTGGCGGCAGGATATATTTCCAGAGGTGGTAGAAAATATACCAGGTATTGCAAACAAAAACTGCCAGAGTGAAAAAGAAAGGAGAGACACTACCCTAAGCTTCATAACGAAAAGCTACCCAAGCATGGACTGGACCCATGCATACACCGACGGTTCTGTAACAAACACTACACAGAACGGAGGGGCAGGAGCATTCCTGAACCTACCAAATGGCAGACAAATAACACTGTCATTCGCTACTGGTAAGTACACAAGCAATTTCAGAGCGGAGGCAGAGGCACTGAGGGCGGCAGTGGAAGAAATGGTAACACACAGTGAAAATGAGAGCCATATAGTCCTGCTGACAGATGCTCTCGAAGTAGTCACAGCGCTAAAAAGCCAGAAAAACACTGAGCTTAATGACTTAAGAGCAGCACTCTGCAAACTGTGCCAGCAGTCCGCACCAAAAAGGGTAGTGGTACAGTGGGTTCCGTCACACTGCAACATCCAAGGCAACGAGGAGGCAGACAGACTGGCAAAAGAAGGTGCAAGGCTACCACAAACAGATACCAATATGACGTACGAAGAGTCAAAACGGCTTATCAAAGCCAGGTACATGACCAAATGGGAAACCGAACATACTGGTTACACCAAAAACGATGCCTATTACCAGTTGAACCGAAGAGAGCAGGTCGTTGTCTTCAGACTTCGCACTGGCCACAACAGACTGAGGTACCACCTATTCAACAAATTGAAGATAGGGTGTACCGACGAATGCCCGTGCGGTACTGGTAAAATGACCACTGAACATCTGCTGCAGAACTGCCCGACATACGAGGATCAGAGAGAGCAGATGTGGCCATTGCCAGTGGAACTGCAAGACAAGCTCTATGGCAGTGGCGAGAGTCTCAGGATGACCGCCGCTTTTTTCGAGAAAATAATGGTTACTGTCTGACTGTGTACGCAGAAGAAGAAGAAGAAGAAATGTTTGTGTCTAATTAAAATATATTTTTCAGAATAAATGGTTAATACACTTACAAATGTTTGTGCATTGTTCCTATATTAATTTCATTATTTTACATTGTCTACGTATACATACATTTTCATTATACACAAAATTATCATGGAACATTTTATTGCAAAACAAATTATATATATTGTTCAACTTTAAATATTCACATATCGGCGCAATTGATTTTTACAGAATAACTCAGTTTTCTGTATATTGCTACTGTGCAGAAATTCACGCAGTTCTTATGGATATTTACTTCTCATTCCTAAATAAACCATTCAAAAATGTGTCCATTTTCACAGATTCATATTTTCAACTACTAATTGTTTTTTTATTGTACTCATGTCTGTAGTACTGTCTTGTAATACCATAATAGCCAAATTTCAATGGTCACACATTGTACAAGCATATTTTAGGTTATTCCCATTTGCTAACAAAGGGTAATTCAAGAAACATAAGTATAAGATCAGAATAGAACAGTAGTGACTTGTATGGAATGTATACCTAGTCCACTTTTGTCTTCTAATAATGTTATTAAGCTGATCTTTTCTGTCTTTCACCAAAATATGATGTGGCGGTCGCTGTAAGCTTGTGTTGTTGTAGGATTTATGTTCTGTCATGTATCATCTGCCACGTAACACGCCTTGTGCATTGTAATGAGTGCTAATTGATCAGGTTGAATTGACATGTCTATGACTTGCTGTGCGCCCAACACGAGGAGCAAATCTCATAATAGTTGTGATATCATAATTTCTCACTCTACCGGGCACATTGCCGACATTTGATAGGAATTACATTGCAATTTTCTGTTCGTGTGCCATAAAGGACCAATTCTGACACTCACAACAACAACAAAAAAAGATACAAAAATAAAAGATGTGATGGTCCAACATTACTTAACTTGAAAAGAAAATAATAATATTGACTATATGACGTCGAATTTCTTCAACCCCCCCCCCCCTCCCCCCCCCCCCATTCCGCACCCAAATAACGTTTCTTCCTTTTCCACCTCATCACAAAACGTTGGTTGAATAACCCCCACCCCGTCGCTTTCCCCCTTCACACCCCCCCCCCTCCCACACACACACACACACTGCGTGAAGTCAAATACAAAGGATCTTCAAGTGGAGCCTCATCTGTTTTGCTCAGCAAGACGGCTGAGAGTGCCAGGTGCAGTTCCCTTGCCCTAGAGAAACTAGAAGAAATAAGTCCCAGTCATTGCTTCAAATATAAATGAAAAATTAATTTCAGCTCTACAAAATGTAGATTTAGGTGTGATGAGTACTGTAAACTATTTTGTTGATTAACTTCATGATATGGGGTAGAAAAGACGTGAATATATCAGTTGTGTATTTATCTTCTACGGGGAGTGTGGTTGATCAACGGGTTGGACGACGATCTGAGTGGTTGTGTCTGGTTTGATGTCACATGGTGGACTGGTCTTGTCTGACTGATTGTTCGGCCCATTGGCAAATGTATCCTGGCTGGCATCTTTCTCCCCCAGTAACCAGTAAGTCTCCATCAGTCCTTTACCCTGTGGCACGAACAAAGTCACTTGTTTTAATAATAAACTTAATTAGAAGGGATTTACTGTACAAAACCAAAGTTTTAATTGAACATCCTGGCATAATACAACTCAATATGATCTCCAACATTGTCTATTGTACAGACAACTGTTCTGTAGAATTCACATTCTCATTTCTTCTTCACGTTTTCCTTTGAAGCAGTTTGCCTGACAGTATTGTAACGTTTCAATTCAATTGCTTTGATACGCACTTCACAAGTTTATCTTTATGCGGAAATATATAGGTGTATTAATATGCAGGTAGCTACAAATATATACATAGATAAACAGCATCAGAGTGGTACACTGGTTGAAAATAAGACCACTGTAATCTTCAAATGATGTCGTAAAAGTCGACAAAAGTGGGCTGTGCATGAGGCTAACAATCTCACCACGTACCATTAATGCTATTGAATCCGCCTCATGCAACTTCTCGGGCACCTCATTCTTATAAGAGAGTCAGCTGCAGTGGTGACCATATGCTTCACTTGCAGCAAAACCACAAAGGAATGAATAGATAAGCAGAGACATTCATCAATAAACTAAAAAATATTCTGCAACGTTGAGCAACAAAATAAGAATTTGGAATGTCTTCACTTCCTTGATGTGCTCACAGTTTTGATAGAATATGCAGATTTTATTGTACAGTGCAAACTATATAGGAAAATGTGTTGGCGTTGAAGCCAATTTGCAAGGATTTGTAATCATTTTGCAAATGCTCGAAAAGAAGAAAGTAGAAAGTAGAATTACTTAGAATTATATGTAGCCCGTGAATGTAAGAGCTCTTTAAGCTGCAGCTCATGAATGATGTGCCTTGTCGGTACCATGAGTTTTATCGGTGGAGATTGTATGGTTTTGGCAGGTTCGACAATGTCAAACAGGGAAGATATCAAACTGAAAGCCATCATGAGTCATCCAGGTTTGGAGACCTTGCCAACAGAGTGTTACACAAATCACAACTTCTATATTCCAATGGAAAACTGAAATGAAAGAAAAATCATGTTTTTCTGTTTTTCACTTACCTTAATTTCAATCTCTCCTCTTCGTTTCATGATAAAATTAGCAAAACTTTTTAGAATGTCGGCTGTGTTGCTGCTCATGTGTATTTTCCACTCTAAAAAAAGAGAGCATGTATTAGTGTCTTGTTGATATACCAGTCAGTTACATTCTAAAATATTGATTTGATGCAATTGGACATGTTGTGCAACATAAGACTCACAATGTATTTTAGCCTTTCATTTAGCCTTTCATACATAAGTCCATAAGACTACCTCACCTACAATAGTTCGACCCTGTTATGGTACCAATGCTCCACTAATTGCAATTAATGGATTATAAACGATATGATCATGGCCTACTAGCCGCTTGCTTGCATTATTGTCTCAGTACCTACCAGCGCCATTGCTCTCCATACGAGATGCTGTGTTGACTGTGTCCCCGAAGAGGCAGTACCGCGGCATTTTTAGGCCAACTACTCCAGCACACACTGGGCCTATTGGGGTCATAAGAAAAAGACTAAAGTTAAAATAATGAAACACTGACATGACTAGGTAGCAATTACACATCGACTGAAATCGGTTTTTACATTAAACTCATTTTAACAGGTATTTATATCATTGGTTGATAGATTTTCAAACAAATCTATGTTCTGTTCAAACACCATATTTAAATTGAAGATCGACTCCAATGGATCTGCAATATTCTCTGTTTCTTTATGGTACAATCTGCCACGTTGGAACTATAGACGAGCCGACCTGGACAGATTTGCAATCCTGACAAATGAACTGTGTGAAACCCTTACATTAAATGCATGCTGAAGTCGGATGCACTGGGTCGACAGGCGCAAAATAAAAACCACAGTGTAACGCACACACGTCTTGGGAAATAGATAAATAAGGCGAACGCAAAAAAAAATTTTTTTAAAATAACAGGAGGCATGAAGTCAACACCAATTGCAGAACTTGAAAAGATTACAAATCTGCATTCCATGATCGACAGAAGAGACTGCAGAGTCCAGCAGCAAGCAGAGAAACTCAGAAGACTGACAGACCATCAAATGCATCAGAGACTAAATAGATTTGGAAATCGGAAACTAAAGCGAAGAAACTTTGCAGAAATAGCCAAAGCAAAAATGAGCGAAGACCCTATGAACACCATAACAACACCAAAGCCCATCCCTACTGTACGCAAACCCACATGGAAGCAGCATATCGTTCCGGATATGGTAGAAAATATACCAGGTATTGGAAACAAGAACAGCCAGACTGAAAAAGAAAGAAGAGACATAACCCTGATGTACATAGCGGAAAACTACCCAAGCATGGACCGGACCCATGCATACACCGACGGTTCCGTAACAAAGACAACACAGAACGGAGGGGCAGGGGTATTCATGAGCCTACCAAATGGTAGAAAACTAAAACTGTCAGTGGCAACTGGAAAATCCTCAAGCAATTTCAGAGCGGAGGCAGAGGCACTGAAGGCCAGATAGTCCTGTTCACAGATGCCCTGGCCGTGGTCACAGCACTAAAAATTCAGAAAAATACTGAACTTAATGATTTAAGAACAGTACTCTGTCAACTATGCCAGCAGTCCGCACCAAAAAGAGTAGTGGTACAGTGGGTTCCATCCCACCGTAACATCCAAGGCAACGAGGAGGCAGAAGGTGCAAGACTACCACAACCAGATTCTAGTGTGACCTACGAAGAGTCCAAAAGGCTTATTAGGGCCAGATACAGGGCCAAATGGGAAACAGAACATACTGGCTACACAAAAAACGATGCCTACTACCAGCTGAACAGAAGACAGCAGGTCGTGGTCTTCAGACTCCGCACAGGCCACAACAGACTGAGGTACCAACTATTCAATAAATTGAAGATAGGTGGCACTGACATATGCTCGTGTGGCACAGGGAAAATGACCGCTGAACATCTGCTGCAAAAATTGCCCGACGTACGAGGACCAGAGAAAGCACATGTGGCCATCACCAGTGGAAACACTAGACAAGCTCTATGGCAGTGTCGACAACCTCAGGATGACAGCTGCTTTCTTCGAACAAATTCAAGTTGACGTCTGACAGCGTACGAAGAAGAAGAAGAAGACAATCTGGCAGGATTCTCACTGTCCAGTTGTTTCTGTTATCCTCCAATTTATAGCAGTGTTTGCCTCTGGCACGTGTGTACTCCACCTTTTCTTCCAGTATTGTTTTCAATCAAGTTAGGTTTTTTGATGTTACCAAAATATATAAACTGTCTTACTCTGACTTTGGTCATAACATTCTCTTTGCTCTTCTATTTCTCCAAGCGTTCCTTAGTTATTTTCGTTTCTGTCCAGGAGATGCACCCCATTCTTATATTTATATACTTTTAAAATGCATAAATTATTGTTTCCAAGTGCTTTTGTATCGTCCATGTTTTTATACCATACGGTAAGCAGGTGTATATATATCACACATGGTCACTTCAATTCTCAATTTATGAGTTACTGTTCCTGGTCAAAACGTATTTGGCCATCCATATTCTTCTGCTAATATTCAATTACAATATTTCATCATCTGTTACTTGATTTCCAAGATATGAGCAACTCTTGCCTTGTACTAGTATTTCATCTGTTACTTGATTTCCAAGATATGAGCAACTCTTGCCTTGTACTAGTATTTCATCTGTTACTTGATTTCCAAGATATGAGCAACTCTTGCCTTGTACTAGTATTTCATCTGTTACTTGATTTCCAAGATATGAGCAACTCTTGCCTTGTACTAGTATTTCATCTGTTACTTGATTTCCAAGATATGAGCAACTCTTGCCTTGTACTAGTATTTCATCTTCAGTTTTGATCTGTAGACCACATTTCTTGTATACTTTGCTAATTTACATAGTTTTCATTTTCTCAGTGTTAAATTTTCAATTCAGGCACTGGACTTTGGTTCATATAATTCCTGTTCCCTTTAAGATAGTAGAGCTGTCTTCCACATATCTGACAAAGACTACTTTTGATTTCATTGCTATCCAAGCACCTCACATCATAAGTTTTTTTCGTTTATTCTAGATAGTATCAACAAGCCTGCAGTGATAAATCGCCCAGTTCTGAATTAGCAATGTACATAAAATGTATATAACATTTAATTAATTGATAATTACAGAATATATCATAACACCAGTGGCGGCTCATAACTTTTGCTCTGGAGGGATTCAACCGAAGACATTTTTAAAAATTAAGAGAACTGAGAAATTTGTTTTTGGCAAAGTATGGCACTCGCCGTCTTTGTAAACCACTACTCAAACTTTTGGCGATGTTACATTTTCTGAGAAGTTGAAAACTAACGAAATTGTGTGTATGTTTTGTAGATTTTTCATGTTTTCTTATTGTTTTCAGAAGACATTTTAGGTCACACACATCTTCCTCTGAAAACTATCGTTACTTCCAGATAGTACAAAACAGAATAGAGCATGTTTCAAACACGTATTTCAAACCAATAAATACACTTCTGAATGACAAAGCAACAGATCAGGTCTCTGGCTACAGTCTAGTGGGGATATGACGACAGAAAGTTTAGTTGGAGTTGCGTAGCATACGTTGCCATGGTAGCTAATTCAATATAAAAGGCGACTGTGAACTAATCTCTTGCCTGTCTATAATGCAGGACCAGATACTACATAAGTATTTCTTGCTTCATCAATAAATGGGCGAATAATAATTCAATAAAAATAATAATTCAAAGTATTACCTACATAGTTAATAATTATTATTACTTACTAAGGTCTCAAAAACAGCGCTTAGTAAAAATAACATGTCGTCCATGAGCCCAGAGGCACCAGCCACCAGTGCACAACACATGATTCTGAGAATTTCTACATTGATTGACGGAAACAGCTGTGGGTATTTGCTTGCGCCGAAAGAATTCATTCTGCCCAGAGTGTTATTCCTCCTTCTCAAGCCATGTCGTTTATCTGACAACTGCCTGGATTATTTTGCTATGTATATGTCCGGCTGCGATTGTGCTCCATATTGAGCCATTTCATCCTTTTTCAAAGACATATCCATCGAGGATATACTGATGTGAGCATTCAGTATGGAGTTAATAAGAGATCATCCCATCAATTACATGTTGATTAGTGAACTGGGTTCTACATCACTGTCCAATTGATTGTAAAGTCTCATTAATGTATTTCCCCATGTCATGCCTATCTAAGCAAGCCCTATATGTCAAGATGTCATATGTAGATTGGATTTTGCTATTTAAATTGTGTGGTTGTTGAAGAATACAGCAGAGAATTCATGGGTCATTCCTGGACATTTTCACACTTTAGTTCGAATAACCATAAGTGTAAATGTTCTCTTCGTCAGGACAGTGACTACCCAGTTCATCAAACATCTGTTGATTTCATATTCCATCAACCAGCACCCCATGGTCCCGGTATGAATACGGTTACAGGCATTCTCCAGATCAAATGGTCAAATCGACAGCTTCTAGCTTCATCTGGAATAATAAACGGTAAACCGTTTCTCCTAGTGAAATAAAAAACATTGATAAAATCATACATTGATATCAATATTATATTTTTGTATCTGTTAGAAAATGTATGTACATATATTTTCTGTGGCACCAAACAGAATAAATTGTAAGTCTAAGTACCACAATCGTTTAACTATGATCTGATGTAACTGGGCATCATGCCGCTCGAGGACTTACATGTTAACCACATATATGTTTCTAGCTAACCTGAATGTAAACCAATCCTCAGCATGAGTCTATCTTCTGAGGTCTCTATGGGCGTGAAGTTGGCAATCACATTTAACAAGGCCAAGGACATCCGAGCAATATGACATGCGTGCTCATTTCCGTTCCTAGTAGGCAAGCCAGAGACCACCATATACCCGTCTCCGATTGTTTCGACCTGGGCATCAGACATGGTTATTACTAATTATTACTAGAGCGCTAATAATATTAGCGCTGTTTATATATATATATATATATATATATATATATATATATATATATATATATATATATATATATATATGTTTGTATATATATACATACATATATACATACATTCAGTTACATATAAGTACACACACATTCAAACAATTATGCAACTTAAACCGATTTATTTGTACCAGTTGCGTAACAAGAACTAATACAAATCTACACGTTGAACAGTTAATAAGACATCATGAAGAACCAAGTTGATTTTGTTCAAAATTAGAATAAGGTTTGTGAAAACCTTTTAAGAAACCCATCCAATACAAAACAGCAAAGACACTGAGACCCCATTTTTTGTATTACAAATTTGAATACTAAGGACAAAATGGAAAATGGACCTTAAAATACAAAATAATACTTAAAGAACCATTTATTAAACAGAAGTATTCAGCTAAAGTGAAAAATACACGGGGACGTGTAATGATAGGTAAGTTTTAAACAATGGTCTTTTATGCTATCTCAGATGGAAACGGTAAACACAAACAATGGACTGTCTCAAACAGTAAAACTTATATTATGATTCCAAATGGCGGATGTGTTTTTGTGGTGTCATTCGCAAGCGGAATCAAAACATATAGATAGGATTATTGTTTGTTGGCGACAAAATTAACCAATCTTACCCACCAATGCATTATAAACAACATAATTCATCTTAATGTATCATGAAATCCTCAAAAGTCAGTCACAATACCCGCAAATAGACCGTTTGGGCATGAGGTATAAGCAGCCCTAACAAACTGCTATCGTAAAAGCGGATCACTGCCCCCACTGCCGTGTGATATACCTGTTCACGAGAAAGGCTTTGAGGGTAGACCTTGAGGAACAATCTAGAGCTGGTGTCCCTAATGCTGTCTGGTGGTAGTTCCACTGTAATTCTGGAAACTCCTGCGCCGTCGATGACTCCAAACTATATCGTTTCCCAGGATCAATTAGCTGCGTGACAACCTACTGCTCGTGCAACAGCTTCTTCTCAATAGAATAATGCTGAAGCTTGCGATCAGATAGTCAGTCATTACTGAAAGTGGCTACTACTAAAACTATACTATTACGAAAATACGAAATAAAAACCGTAAGAGCAAAAGTCACTGTTAACAAAATGCCATAAAGAAAAATCACCATAGAAAATAACCAGCAATAATCAAATATAATGAGTTGCCCAAGACAACAGTAATGAAGAGACTATAGACACATGTCAATGTATTCCAAGACATAAAAACAAGTCAAGAGTTATAAAGTAAAATCAATGATAAGTGTAAGGCTCTAAAATAAAACAAATAATAACAAAATTCAAACAATGAATTATATTTCTTCTACAACAGACTAATCCATCTTTGATTGCATTGATATCATCACAGCTAAACTTGTCTTTAAAGACAAAAACAATAAAATCAGAGAAGTAGTTGTCTATAATCATATAATTGAAAGTAGAAAATAGGTGAAAGCCTCAACTTCATCGCCGCGGGTTTCCCCATATGGCTCAGTCTCCCTCAGCAGAACGGTATCCCACCTGCCGAGAGCATCGCACAAAGCACGAACTCCATAGCTCCAGCGATGAACATAGGCATCTACGGAAAAATTGCCATCATGAACCGACCATCACAGTTAGAATTCGAACCTCGACCGTCTGAACACAAGGCAAATGGCTTGATCATTTTGCCACATTGACCCGAAATCATATAATTACGATTAAGAAATATCATTGAAATTATATCGCGGGGACACCAACTTTACGACCAATCGACTGATATCTATCCTCCTGCCACTGACCACACACCCACAGCCAACTCTAGAAACTAAAGTAGGCCATGACCATGACCCACCTCTGTGGCTTGGGAGAAGTAAACAAATGAAACTATGTGTGCATGTGGGTGTGCGCGCATGCGTCTATGTTATACTTGTGTTGTTCTTCTAGTATTGTTGTTTTTGTTTCTTTTCATGAAATCGTTTATGCTAAATGTAAAGTAGAGCAGAGGTAGCGCAGTGGATAGCGCACTAGCTTTCTAACCAAGCGATCAGGGTTCGCTCCCGAGTTAGTGCGGAATTTTTTCGATCACACAACGGTCCATGAGGTCGATTCAGCCTAAAAAATGTGGTACCAGAATAATCTGTGGAAGTAAAGGTGGCCGGCGGGAAGCTGACCACATCACCCCTTGTGTGCCGGTGGTCAAGTAAATGTGGCCGGAGTGAAGCTGACCACATCACCCCTTGTGTGCCCGTTCGTCAAGTAAAGGTGGTCGGCGTGAAGCTGATCACATCACCCCTTGTGTGCCGGTTGGTCAAGTAAAGGTGGCCGGCGTGAAGCTGACCACATCACCCCTTGTGTGCCCGTTGGTCGAGACAAATATGGGTCTATAACCGTATTCCCAATATGTCCCACTGGTGTGTTAACGTGATCGTTACTTTTTTTTCCTTTTTCAAAAACAAAGTAAGTTTGTCTACTGTCGTTGAATGAAGCTGTTAGTGACTTCAGTATACTAAACCACATCTTGTATTATGAGGTAGGGTAGCCAGTTTCTTTTATCTCTAAACGTAAGATACCAATTTACAACTGGGTCTACTGGAGCGTACCGATATATGAAATCGTACCCCATACAATTGCCGTAAAAATCTCTGCCACTACGCTAATCGTACAGTAAATGAAACTAACAATATAATCAAACTATGACACCCACTAATGTATGCACACACAACACTCACACAAAACATATGCATAAACATTTCTTATTTCTTCAAATTTACCAAAATCATTATATTTACGTCCGAACTTGTGTATACGACCGACTATAACCAATACATGAAAAAGAAAACATTTGAAATTAAACGGAATATTGTATTTAATTTCTTCAAATCTTTCTGTCTCTAAATGCAGAACTGAAATCATGTTCATCGATATTCAGCAAGAACTGACCTTGTATACGTCATAGTTCTCTAGGATTCCATCAAAGCAGGAGTAGAGATCGTTGAGAAGATTAACGATCTGAACAGGTTTCAACTCTGAGCACATCTCTGTAAAGCCGACGATGTCGCTGAAGTAAATGGTTACACACTCATACTGTTCCGGCTCCACAGTCAGACCTGCCTTCAGTCTGTCTGCCACAGCTCTTAAGACAGAACAGAACAGACACGTTTTTGAAGTATTTGTGGCAACAAAATAATGTGTCCGTCTGTCTGTCTGTCTGTCCATCTGTCTGTCTGTCCATCAATCTGTCTTTCTGCATGTATGTCTGTCTGTCTTTCCATATGTCTGTATGTCCATCCGTCTGGCTGTCCATCCATCTCTTTCTATCTATCGGTCTGTTTGTCTGTCCATCCATCTGTCTGTCTGTTCATCTGTCTGTCTGTCTGTTCATCTGTCTGTCCATACATCTGTCTGTCTTTCCACCTGTCTGTCTGTCCATCCATCTGTATGTCTATCTGTCCATCTGTCGGTCTGTCCACCTGTCTGTCTGTCCATCCATCTGTATGACTGTCTGTCCATCCATATGTCTGTCCACATGTCTGTCTGTCCACCTGTCTGTCTGTCCATCCATCTGTCGGTCTGTATGACGGTCAACCTGTCTGTCTGTCCACCCATCTGTATGTCTGTCTATCCACCTGTCTGTCTGTCCACCTGTCTGTCTGTCTACCTGTCTGTCCATCCATCTGTATGTCTGTCTGTCCATCCATCTGTCTGTCTGTCCATCCATCTGTATGTCTGTCTGTCCACCTGTCTGTCTGTCTGTCCATCTGTCTGTCTGTCCATCCATCTGTCTGTCTGTCCACCTGTCTGTCTATCCATCCATCTGTCTGTCTGTCCACCTGTCTGTCTGTCCATCCATCTGTATGTCTGTCTGTCCACCTGTCTGTCTGTCTGTCCACCTGTCTGTCTGTCCATCCATCTGTCTATCTGTCCACCTGTCTGTCTGTCCATCCATCTGTCTGTCTGTCCACCTGTCTGTCTGTCCATCCAGCTGTATGTCTGTCTGTCCATCCATCTGTCTGTCTGTCCATCTGTCTGTATATCTGTCTCTTAGATTCTCCGATATTTTAAAATCATTTTTGGGCACGTGTACTTTTTTACTTTAAACAAGACAAGTCAGTAAATGTTTGTCTGCTGTCGAGGAAGGAAAATGTGTGACTTGAGTATGCTAAACCACATCTTGTATAAGGCAGGGTAGCCAGTTCCTTTTATACCTAGACGTCAGATACAAATTTACAGCTGGGTCGACCGTTACAAACTATATATTCACAATAGCATCAAAGTTCGAGGAGCGGCTCAGACCAATCAAGACACTTCAGTTGGAGTAAATAGATGGGACAAATAATGATGTTCACTTTTCACAAGAAGGACTGATTAGTTTACTCATGACGCAGGAAACTGCCAAACAGGCATTTCTTATGAGATACTGCATACTAGGATATGTAATACAGATCATTACAAAGTGATAGCTAGCATGAGAAAGCAACAAATACATAAATCAACAGCAAATGAAAAGACAAACAGGTTGGTTTCTTCTTCTTTGCGTTCGGTTTCTTCTTCTTCTTTGCGTTCGGTTTCGTATGCTCGTTTTATGCCACCAGATGGGCTGCCTCCATGAAGTGACACGTCAGTCGCAGGTCCTCAATGGTTCCCCACAGTTTGTCTTGTATGTTTCTCTCCTCGGGCCAGGTCCTCTCACGGGAACCTTGGTGCAGTGGACATGTTTACAGGATGCGTTCTGTAGTCTGGGGTCCTTTCTGACATATGCATTGTGCAGTCTGTGCTGCTTTCATTTTATGCATGTGTGCATTTAGTCTGCAATGACCTGTTCTGAGGTGAAAAATTGTGGTATACTGTTTCCTATTAATGCATTGATTGGGTCATGTGGGTATTTACTGTTTGTTCTCTCTATCCACTGTTGTTTATATTGTTTTGGATGTTTGTCTTGACTTCTGGCAGTGACACTGGGTGGGTGAATTGTTCTCTTTGTCTTCCCTCCCTGGCTAGCCTGTCCGCCCATTCATTCCCAGGTATGCCGCAGTGAGCTGGAATCTACTGGAGGGTGATTTTATTGTGGTCTGAGAGTTTTTTTAACTGGCATAGCAGTTGCCTTTCCATACTATTTCGTGGTTCTCTTTGTGTGGCCTGCAAAATGTCCATGCAGTCACACAAGAACACTGTTCTGTTAAGGTTGATTTCATTTTGATAAATTTTGAACGTCCTTGAAAACTGCTCAAGGCACATAAGATACACGACAAGTGCAACCATAAGGAACACCATACTGGTTCGGTCGTCATCCAAGAAAACAAAATTCGCACTGACTGATCATCAGAATCATATTAGTGCTAATGGTGATACTGAACATTGTCAGATCCGTCATCGATCTGGCACCATAATAGTCACATGGAGCTTTCGAACACTACACCAAAATGAAAAAGTACAGATGGAATTTGCTGAAGATTTGTTAAGCATGATTACCTAAATCTGGTGAACGACATACAGAGGAGGGATAATTACAACTTTTCAAGGGGGATGAGAAAGATCGCATTCCTGGAGTAGGATTTCTTGCTCACAGACAAAAAAGAAACCCGATCTTAAGTAAAGGTTCCCATAGCAGTAGATAAAGTGTTATAGGCGTCTTTGTACTAGGTCACCATTTCTTTATGACGTGGGGTTGCAAGTACACACACTAGTTGCCTTCTGTTCTTCACTAATAGTAAGCCAGGTATCCATTTACAGACGTGATAAACTGATCAAAACCAAAAATTAACGTTCTCGCCATGGCTGTGTCACAGCAGTCTGGTCAATGGGGAAGGGATCGACACTTTGACCCTCATTGTAGTGAAATTACCGAGGAGCGTCCCATTGCACTACAGCCAAGAGAAATGCAGTACAGCATCTGAAGTACGCCCAGGATGTAAAAAGACCCACTGAAACCCGCTACCAAAGAAGCGTTGTCAAAAGCCAACTTAATTTGGCACTATATCAGAAACATTGACAAATAGTTTCAATGAGGCAACAATGTTCTTGAAAAGCAATAGAGAAAGATTAAGCCCTGGGCAACAGAAGGAATACTAACACCTCATTTTCTTCTTTTCGCTAATCCTTTTATGCCTTTCAGCGTCAGGTTATGAAGAGATCTCTAGAACGATCCCGTCTGTGTACCTCGTGGACAGTTCCATGTACCGCCTCGGATATTTATGTACGCCACCTTGTTCGTGGTCTGCCTTTCGCTTTGAATCCTTTGTGTCTAAATAGCATTGCTTGTGGGGTGATGTGTCGTGGACGACTTGTTACGTGGTCAACTCATTTTAGTTGCAGTCTTTTAATGTAGTCCAATACTGGTGTTGTTCCCACTAGTCTCCTGATGTCATCGTTTCTGATCATGTCTCTCCCTTTTACACCCAATATTTTTCTCAGGCATTGCATTTCTGTTGTTACAATGTAGCGTTGTTTATTTGATGTTAGTGCCAGTTTTACATTGGTAGCAAAGTGTCGGGACGAAAATCGTGTTGTATAAAGCTCTTTTGGTATTTATTGTTACGTGCTTGCAATTAAGTATTAGAGTTCATTGTCCAATGATCTGGCTTGGCTTGGCTTGGCTTCGTTCGTTCTCAATCTCCTCGCTACCAAACCCTGAAAGGGCTTAAGTAGCAGAATTTAGTCCAGAGAACGGAATGCGTTCTGTCGTAGTTTACAGCTTGACTGCGATATTTGCACCTTTCGGTCCAACACATCCGACTTCAGCAAGCATTTTTTGAGTACCGGGTTAGTATTCCCTCTTCGATCCCTTCTACTTAGCCAGTCTGCTCTGTTGCAGCCTATTATCCAGGATCACCGCGTGGAGGTATAAAAGGGTTTTGACAGCTCTGGTTCGCTGGCCCTGACGCTAGCAGTCAGCTATGAACCGCTGACTTCTGCAGCTCGTGCGCTGCTCAACATCTTGATCCCCGATGATCTAATTTCCCTTATTGCATCGTTGTTGGAGCATGGGCGTTTAGGGCACAGTCGATCGGGCTGGCGACTCTGGAAACAAAAAGGTTGCCTGAATAAGTGTCAAGGTCAAGCATCGTCTTGATGCTAGGTCAACAAAGGAAACGAGGGGTTAAAGTGGAAGAATTTGTCTAGTACAGGGAGGGGGGTGGGGTGGGGAGCTGAGATGGAGGTTCGGAGCTGACCACTCTGTCGTTTTGATTTAGCGTAGAGGGGTTGGTGACAGTCATAGGCCGCCTCGACCGGCCACGACATTTAGAGTGACAGGGATTCGGAGATAATCATCCAATAACAATTAGTTGGAGGAAATTCCAAATTAAGAGTAATGGCTAAGACAGACAACCAACAGGAGACCATTGGTCAGCCATGATGTTGCTTGAGACTATAAAATACTCTGCAAAGATGAACTCAAGCAGGCTGGCTAGGAGAAAGACTGAAAAGCTGTTAGCTGAGAATCTGTCAGGAGTTTGTGAGTGTGTGAGTTTGCATGATGACTGGACCAGCATACACCTCGAGTGTTGGCCAATCACTATATAGGCGTTTATGTTGGACACCCTGTGAACAGTAAGAGATCTGAATGAACGATGTGGGATATAATTACATATGAATTTAAGAATACGTGAAGTGATCGAAGTAATTGTGAATGTACAGATCGCCTAAGGCCGAGATCTGAATGTATGGGGTTTGTGTAGGACACTTTTGGAACAATGTGTGTTCTGAGTGTATGTGTATGCACAGATCGACTGAGTATATGATCACACGTGAGTACGTTATCCGACTATAAGGGACGTGATCTAATTGCATATGAATGCACAGGTCGGCGGAGCATACGTGAACCGATTGAATGTGGATGTACCTGAGTGAAAGTGATATGATTTTGTGTGTTGAGTGTGTAGATAAGAAGAGTACAGTGGCGAGAGTCTGGGTTTGGTAGTTTGGAGGAACCATCAAAAGCTAGTGCTTTAAACCTCCGTTGTAGTTCTTCTTCTTCTTCTTCTTCTGCGTACACAGTCAGACAGTAACCATTATTTTTTCGAAAAAAGCGGCGGTCATCCTGAGACTCTCGCCACTACCATAAAGCTTGTCTTGCAGTTCCACTGGCAATGGCCACATCTGCTCTCTCTGATCCCCGTATGTCGGGCAGTTCTGCAGCAGATGTTCAGTGGTCATTTTACCAGTACCGCACGGGCATTCGTCGGTACACCCTATCTTCAATTTGTTGAATAGGTGGTACCACAGTCTGTTGTGGCCAGTGCGAAGTCTGAAGACAACGACCTGCTCTCTTCGGTTCAACTGGTAATAGGCATCGTTTTTGGTGTAACCAGTATGTTCGGTTTCCCATTTGGTCATGTACCTGGCTTTGATAAGCCGTTTTGACTCTTCGTACGTCATACTGGTATCTGTTTGTGGTAGCCTTGCACCTTCTTTTGCCAGTCTGTCTGCCTCCTCGTTGCCTTGGATGTTGCAGTGTGACGGAACCCACTGTACCACTACCCTTTTTGGTGCGGACTGCTGGCACAGTTTGCAGAGTGCTGCTCTTAAGTCATTAAGCTCAGTGTTTTTCTGGCTTTTTAGCGCTGTGACTACGGCGAGAGCATCTGTCAGCAAGACTATATGGCTCTCATTTTCACTGTGTGTTGCCATTTCTTCCACTGCCGCCCTCAGTGCCTCTGCCTCCGCTCTGAAATTGCTTGTGTACTTACCAGTAGCGAATGACAGTGTTATTTTTCTGCCATTTGGTAGGTTCAGGAATGCTCCTGCCCCTCCGTTCTGTGTAGTGTTTGTTACAGAACCGTCGGTGTATGCATGGGTCCAGTCCATGCTTGGGTAGCTTTTCGTTATGAAGCTTAGGGTAGTGTTTCTCCTTTCTTTTTCAGTCTGGCAGTTTTTGTTTGCAATACCTGGTATATTTTCTACCACCTCTGGAAATATATCCTGCCTCCAAGTAGGTTTTCGTACAGTAGTGATGGGTTTTGGTGTTGTTAGTGCGTTTATGGGATCTTCGTGCATCTTTGCTTTGGCTATTTCTGCAAAGTTTCTCCGCTTTAGTTTCCCAGTTCCCAAATTGTTTAGTCTCTGGTACATTGGGTGGTCCGTCAGTCTTCGGAGTTTCTCTGACTGCAGCTGGGCTCTGCAGTCTCTTCTGTCGGTCATGGATTGCAGTTTTGTACGTTGTAGTTCAATATGTAAGTATATATATATGTATGTATTATGAGTTTAGGTGTATTTTGTTCTTTATGTTAATATTGTTTTTATTTATATTCATGTAATAAATCATATATAGTGTTTACTGTGTTATTTTCTGTGCGAACTCGTGTCGTGGTGTAGATACATGTTGTAAATCTTTAAATAAGTACGGTAACTACTCAGCTAAACCTAAACTCTACTACATAAATCTATACATTTTCATGACCTCAGATTTTTCTACATTGATTTTCGTGCTGTATTCTTTACATGCTGTACTTAGTTTATCAATTTGTTGCTATAATTGTAGTAATGAACTTGCTATGACTGCTTGATTATTCAGCAAAAAGACGTTCATTTAAAAGTTAACAAATGTTGCACCTTCATTTGGGTTGGCTATTTTACAAATGTGGTCTACAAATGTTAAGAACAACAAAGGTGATAGGGGACATCTTCGTCATACTCCTGATTTTGGGATCAAGATGCTGAGCAGTGCATGAGCTGCAGTGGTCAGCGAGCCATAGCTGACTGCTAGCGTCAGGGTCAGCGAATCAGAGCTGCCAAGACCCTTCTACACCTCCACGCGGTGAACCTGGATAACAGCCTGTAGCAGTGCAGACTGGCTAAGGAGAAGGGATCGAAGAGGGAATGCTAACCCGGTACTAAAAAAATACTTGCTGAAGTCGGATGTGTTGGACCGAAATGTGCAAATATCGCGGCCAAGCTGTAAACTACGACACAACGCATTCCGTTTTCTGGACTACATTCTGCTACTTAAGCCCTTTTAGGATTTAGTAGCGGGAGATTGAGAACGAACGAAGCCAAACCAAGCCATACTCCTGATTTGATATGAAATTTGTAACACCTTGTTATGAAAAATGGTCCCCTAGAAGGCAAAAGACCACAGACACAAGGGTAAAAATAATAAATTAAAGAATTTAGAGGGAGATGAGTTGAACAAACAGATTTTTGCATTTCTCAACAAAGCAAAGGGATTGAAGAGTGCAACATAACACAAATAGAGCATATCAGCTGGTGAAAACATGAAAAAAACAACCAAGCGCCAAAATCTAACCTGACCAGAGATGTGGATTGTAATATTTTGGCAACAAAAATAGACATTTTAGAAAGACTCAAAATTGCTCAGTCCTGTATAACAAACAAAGCAGTGATGACCTTAGAATCCTACTGCACCAAGACTGAGGACGGTGATCAACCCATGTCAGGGAAAGAAGTAGAAAGGGCAGTTACAACGATTGGAAATAGAAAAACGTGGGAACTGAAAATTACAATCTCAAAATCTCTCAATCCTGGCATTCAATCAGGCGCGTATGTGTGATACCAGGTAGCCTAATTTTGAGTTAAGTTATTTCGCTATTTTTCCTTGTTTTAACATGTTCAACCTAAGGTCACCTGCAGGCCATCTCAACCTGAAATGTGTGGGCCATCAGGAGTCACTGTACCCGTTCACATGTTACTCACCTGACGACCTTGACCGGTCTATAGCTCTTGTCGTAATAGTGCCACATATATGATGTCAGTGACGGCAGTCTGACGTCTGATCTCAACTTTTCGGATTTCTTCTCCAAGAGAAAAATCAGGAAAATGCAAAAAAATATATTGAACTGATAGAAGAGTTAAACAGCGGATGCACAACGCATATCACCCTTTTCTACAGATTGACCATCATACCTATACAACGTGGCGTTCGACAGGGTGATACAATCTCTCCAAAGCTCATCAAATGGGCCTTTGAGTAAGTCTAAAAACCTGGACTGGGGGGATAGAGACATAGACATAAACATAAACGGAAAAATGTTTACGTGTCTCAGCTTCGCTCACACAAAGTCATTCTCCTTCTCAGCCACACCGTCAAAGAAGCGGAGAAGAGCCTGAATGAGCTCAGTAGAGCAAACGTTGCAGTTTCTCTTCAAATCAATATAAATAAAACCCAGTTCATGCTTCACACCTTCTGCCCAAAAGAGGTTGTGTGGCCTTGGAAATTGTCTCGTCGAAAACACAATATTCGTATAGCTACTTGGACCAATAGATTAAGAGCTCCCATTTTAATAAATCGAGAGAGCTCGCAAAGGATAGCAGTGGACTGGCTCAATGTCAACTGTATCAAAGAAATACTGCAACAGATGCAAAACAACAGCGCTGGAGTTCACACCTTTAATAGCGCTGCAAACGGAAAGCTGATGCAGATAGACTCCGCTCAACGAGGGATGGAGCGAAGAACATTGAAGAACTTAAAACATCTCGGGATAATTAATTAAATATTTATGATGATCTTTAATAAACGTGCAGACAGTATCAAATGAACACAGTCGCTCATTATGACAAGTCCAACAAAGAAGGCCAAACAGTAATTATGTACCAACAATAAAACCAAAAGTGTGATTAGTCACGAAAGTCAAGTAATACTCAAGATCATTCTGACCAGGTCACAACCAAATGTTGATCGTAGCTGAAGAACAGATTACTCGCGCTGGTAGGCTAATTACCCAAACCATCTTTAGCGTCAGACTGTTAGGCCAGACGTTCAACGAATATCTGGAGCACTTATGTCATGTTTGTTTGTTCTGTCGTTTTCTCCAAGACATGTTCGCCGCTTTCTAGGGCATTTTGCACTAATTCAGAATAGGGAACAATGTTATCAAGAGTTTATAATCAAGTACCACATTCTCAGCTCTAACTAATGGCAGAAGAGATGAGTGATTGGACACTACTGTTGGTGTATGACATATGTTCTTACTTGCACATACCCTGTTCAATCTATTTCTGAAAAATGTTTTACAGATGCTTTAAATCGTCATAATTACTATGGGAGACGCACTGGCATAAACTTACGACATTTCTGTTGAATTAGATGTTCTGGCACTTAATAAAAAATATCTAGAGACACAAACAAAAACAAGATTTGATATACCTAGAAAATACCTAGGAAAAATTGTATACACAGCGAAAACAGGAACGACTCAGCTGATGAACTAACAAGGCAGGAATTCAAGATGACATCACTATAAATGGAGAAAATTATAATCCTGTACAAATACAGTACAAAAATCTTGGATATCCAGGCACAGCATGGAGAATAAAGAACCAACGCAGAAGAACGAACCAGAATTAGACAAGCAGCAACAACTCCACATTGTTGATGCCACTTTAGAACAGTCAGAACATATCTTTGCTAAAACTAAGAATATATGAATGCATACGTAAGTGCTTGTGAAACATAAATGGTGAACGCTGAGTTGGAACAAATAACCCAAGTATGGGAGATAAGATATCTCAGACATGTCTTTTGAATAACGTTCATGGATAGTATCACAAATGTTGACGTACGCAGAATATCAAAACCACATCAAGATCTATGAGTTGCAAAAGCACGTATGTAAAATAGTGCAGTCATGTGATACTATAACATTGTTTATAGGAGAGCTCTAGGCAGATGATATTCGTAAATGGACGGTCAAAAATCTTAAATTAGACCGAGACCCAGACTGAAGTGGCGGCAGACATTTTATGAAGTAGTGAGATCTGGTACCCTTACGACTTCATGGGTTACGGGAAATACGAAGAAGCTGAAGATGTTGGCCTACGAAATTTGGACTTTAAAAAAAGTATATATATGTCTCCTTCACCTTCTAAATGCATGATGCCCAATATAATAATACAAGGTGCGTTCAAAAGATATCTGACCTTAAATATTGTTTTCGCGGTAAGTCAAGTATGGGTGTTATCCTTCGGCAGGAAGGTATAGGGGAGCGTGATGCGCATGCATGCATTTTTTCTCTCCAGCAGATTGTGTCAGTCGCTGACAGTTTTCCTTTCGGTGTTGAGTGTAGTGAGCACCCGTCGAATATACATTCAACACGAAATGACAGAAAGAATTGAGCAGAGGTGTTGCATCACATTTTGCCAAAAGTTAGGCGATACCCAAATGAAAACTATTCAGATTCAACAGGCTTTCCGTGACTATGCCATGAGCATCACACATACTAAGGAGTGGTACACTTGCTTCAAATATTGCCGCACATCGATCATTTTCAGGTAGGCCATCAACAAGTCGAAACGTCATTAACCAAGTACGGACCTTGGTCTTACATAATAGCCGTATCATCATACTAGAACTTGCGGATGAGGTGGGGATAAGCATTAGTTCAGTACACTCCATTTTGACCGAGGATGTGACTGCAGAGAGTGTCCGCCATACTCGTGCCGAGGCTGCTAAGGATAGTTCAGAAGTAACCCCATCACGAAGTCTCACATCCTGAACGGTAACCACCACTTACTGAACACTGTGATTGCTGGTGATGAGTCATGGGTTTATGGGTACGACCTAGAAACCAAGTTGCCGTCGTCACATTGAAGTCATTCATCATCTCCAAGTCCAGAAATGGAGGCAGGGGCGCAGCAATGTCCGTTGACCGTTTACTTAGAAGCACGTGTGGTTGTGCATCACGACCACTCACGACAAGGTCAAAACATAAACAAAGAAAACTACCTAGAGGTCATATATGCCATCGTGATGTGTTGGACACAAATGACCGGACCTGTGGACAATGGGTACTTGGCAGCTCCATAATGACAACATCCCCCCCCCCCCTGCCCATTCTTCGCATCTGATTCAGACTTTCTTGGTCAAACACAACATTTCTCTGGTACGCCATACTTCCTATTTTCTCGATATGGCTTTTTGTAATTTTGGGCTGTTCCTCAAGTTGAACAATCCACAGAAAGGGACGTGATTTGAGTCACGGGAAGACATTATGCAGAATGCGACGACCCAGGTGTACTCCGTTCCCAAAGAGGCCTTCCTGAAATGCTTTCAACAATGCCTGCACGGCTGGAAGAAGTGTGTGGCGGGACCGCTGGGAGAAGTGTGTGACGGGACTACTGGGAGAAGTGTGTGGAGTCCCAATGACCGCTGGGAGAAGTGTGTGTAGTCCCAGAGACCACTGGGAGAAGTGTGTGGAGTCCCAATGACCGCTGAGAGAAGTGTGTGTAGTCCCAGAGACCACTGGGAGAAGTGTGTGGAGTCCCAAGGACCGCTGGGAGAAGTGTGTGTAGTCCCTAGGTCAGCTGAGAGAAGTGTGTGTAGTCCCTAGGTCAGCTGAGAGAAGTGTGTGTAGTCCCTAGGTCAGCTGAGAGAAGTGTGTGTAGTCCCTAGGTCAGCTGAGAGAAGTGTGTGTAGTCCCTAGGTCAGCTGAGAGAAGTGTGTGTAGTCCCTAGGTCAGCTGAGAGAAGTGTGTGTAGTCCCTAGGTCAGCTGAGAGAAGTGTGTGTAGTCCCTAGGTCAGCTGAGAGAAGTGTGTGTAGTCCCTAGGTCAGCTGAGAGAAGTGTGTGTAGTCCCTAGATCAGCTGGGAGGAGTGTGTGTAGTCCCTAGGTCAGCTGGGAGGAGTGTGTGTAGTCCCAAGGTAAGAAATTGTATTTTTCCGTCCAAAAGTTCGAATACTTATTGAACAGATCTTTACAAGCACAAAATGGTAGCATAGAACAAGATGACAACAAATAGATCTATAGATTAATCAGATAAAGTCAAGACAGATGGCACAGTAGGTAAACTACAAGGTAATAAGATATGGGTTGCATTAGTACCCACAAGATGAGCAGACAGGCCAAGGAACACTGACGAAGAACAGGTGAAGAGCATACCAAAGTAAATTTAGTCTCACAAGGGGAGCTAAAGAAGACTGGTCATAATTTGCATCAGCTGAGAGTGATCTGTGCTCCCATGAAATCGGCAAGAAAAGTTCTCATTACCTTGGCAGCATCTGTCTCAGTAACTCCTCAGATTTGTGCTTCTCCTGTCTCAACTCATTAACTTTCTCATCTACAATCTTCTCCAGGTTGTTGCTGTATTTCTCCAGTCTCTGAAGGAGATTGTCTACAAGACTGCCTGCCTTGTTAAACTTGCTGAAATAGGATACAGTAGACACATTGACATTTTAAACTTGCATGTACATTAATTTGAATTAGGACATCATCTCTGACTAGACAGTATATTGTCCTATTTAGAAAGTAGTCTATAGTCAGACAATAGATTGTCCTATTTATGAAGAGCAATGTATAAAATATCTCCCTATTTTTCCTATTTTCACCAGTCCACAAAAAATGTTTCCCATTGTTATCGGTCTGCAGGTGTAAAAAGGTTGGGAAACAATGACTTAGAATGAGTACTTTTATAAAGCAAGAGTTAAAGTCGTACTTGTAACTGACCTGGTGATGTGATAAGAACAAAGACTTAACTAATGAACTGACGTGCTCATCGACCGTCTACAAAACAGTCTGTCTGATCTCGTGCTGACCTAAATGAGCCAAAGCACTGACCGCTGTGATTTATTGTTGTCTTGAAGTGAGAATGACTCTGCTCGCTATGTGCATGCCTCAGTTTGCGCATACGTCTGTGTTACACTTGAGTTGTATTTGTCTGGGGTGTTGTTGCTTTTGATTCATCGTAAATGGGCACCCTCAAATAAATAACACTGATTAAAATAATCACACATCCATTCACACAAACCTCTCTGTTCTTTTCAGTGCTGAAACATTGTTCTATAATAAGATGCTAAATACAAAACAACTACAAACTCACGACATTAAACCATGTAGTAGAGCTGCTATTTTATTTAAGGACGGTCGTTTAATGGGCTCTTCATCCCAGCATTGTTTCATCAGTGTCTCCAGCTGTACCAGGTCGGCTGGTGTGTTTACTGCTGGTCGGAAAGGAGGTTCCTGGCATGTACGGATTTTGTTCAGCACTTCTGCGAGTAAAATAACAACTTCATTACTTCTTGTCAGTAGAATAATTATTTTAACATTTATGTAAGTAGAATCATTATGTCATCCCTTCTATCAGCAGAATAATTATTTCAACATTTCTGAAAGCGACACAATTATTTCAGCACTTCTGTAGACATAACAATAATGTTATAGCATTTCCGTAAACAGAATAATTATATTTTCAGCATTTCTGTGAATAGAATAATTATTTTGTCTGCATTTTTGTAACTGGAATAATTATTTCCTGCAGTTATGTAAACAGAATAATTGTTGCAGAAAGTCTGATAAACATTTTTGTCAGCACTTTTGTATCCAGAATGATTATATCAGCACCTATGAAAATAGAATACGTGTTTCAGTAAGTAGAATAATTATTTCAACACTACTGCAGGAGGAACAATTATTTCAGCATCAATGTAAATAGAGTAAACATTTAAGTATTTATTGTAACCCCTACGTCATGTTATCAGAGTTCATTAATGACCCTATTAGATATGCACGAACGCGAAGATCAAGAACTGTTCGGAGATGCGCTGTATACGATGTGCAGCAGAAAAGACAACTTCCAACAAAAGTCCAATCTGCTTGCTATCAACTATTTATAAACGGTTCAGAAAAGTCATTACTTGCAGATTAGAAAGGCGACTCAATGAGAGCCAACAGTGAGAACAGGAAGGGCTACTCAATCAATGACCACCTCCACACAATCAACCAGCTGATGGAGGGAGTGCGGGAAGTCCATATGCCCTATGCACTGTGTTTGTAAACTACGAAAAGGCCTTTGATATCGTGGAAATAATTGCAGTGGTAAATGTCTTAAGGAACCAAAGTATTTACGAAAACTACGTCCAGCTTACAGAGAATACAAACGAGGGCTGCTCAAAGCGATCACTCTTTTCCACAAGCCACTTTCCATACCTATACACCGTGGATTAGTACAATAAGGAGATACCATCTCACCAAAACTGTTCATAGCTGCGCTTGAAGAAGTTTGTAGGTCTCTAAACTGGCAGGATTGAGGCGAAATAGATGGTGAAATGCTCTCACCTACGTTTTGTGGACGATATTGTGATCTTCAGCCACAGCATTGCGGAAGTCGAACCAGGCCTAAATGAGCTGAATAAAGCAGGCAAGGCGGTTGGCCTGAACATAAATAGATAGAAGAGTCAACTTCAACCTTCAATAGCACGGTTATATTAGAAATGGTAAATGGGAATACGGTTCGAAGTTTACGCAAATCAGACGAAAAGCAGCTCCGAATTACCGAAAGAGCAATGCGTCCGCATCCGTGACCAAACCGGCTTCTGGAGTATCGTCGACTGAATAAATACGACAGTCCAGATGTGTACGTCGATGTGGTCTGCATGACTGACGATAGATGGACCAGGAGAGTGTCTTTCAGGTGGATATTCAACTACAACCACACACGTGGCCGCCTTCCAACGAGATGCAGAGATGTCCTGCTCCACGTCTTTGGACCGTCATGGTACTCAGGCGAAGCACAGGCAGAGATCCAAGCAGTTGTTGGCTACCTTGCCTGACTGAATATCAGGATTCAAGTATCCAAATAAAAGACAACATTCGCAGCACGATGGACACTACATCTGTTAATTAATATACAAAAGCGCAAAAGATCAAGTGAATTGGTCATTTGACATGATTGCAGTTTGATCAACCATCAGCGAAATCATTCTACCTTAACGTTCCGGGATCACGAGCAAAAAGTCGATCCTGGCGACGATGGAAAGATTGAATCAAAGAAACACTGCACAGGTTCAACATGTCGACAGCACAAGTCTTCCCTCTTAAGCAAACCAGAAGTCTTCACAAACCTCAAGGCCAAATTCGAAGATAAAATTTCAGTTTCTTTTATTGTATAATAGCTATTTCAGTATTCTTGTAAGTAGACCAGAGCTTATTTCCGCCTATCTGCAAGTGCAATAACTATTTCAGTCTTTCTGTAAGTAGAATAACTATTTCAGATTTTGGACAGAGGAGACTAGTCAATGGTCAGGGAAAACATACTGATGAGAAATGTTAGTTGAGTCAGGCAAAATATATTGGCCAACTCCCAGCTCGACTTCCACTCAGTTCGCCCTGGAAACAGACTGTTTTCATGACAGCCTAGATAACGACGTGTTGGATCGAAGTGATTCCCGTAGTAGTAAACGACACACAGTCCTCGGCCCATCTTCATCCGTATGCTTGGGAAGTGGGGAAAGCTACAGCAGCCCGCACAAAAGTGAGCACAAAAGAGTAAACTTACTCATTGTGGGCATTCAACATATTTAGTTCAATCTTTCTGTAGGTAGAATAACTATTTGAGTCTTTCTGTAAGTAGGATAACTATTTGAGTCTTTCTGTAAGTAGGATAACTATTTGAGTCTTTCTGTAAGTAGGATAACTATTTAAGTCTTTCTGTAAGTAGAATAACTATTTCAGTAAGCAGACTAGAGCTTCTTTCAGTCTTTCTATAAGCAGACCTGATCTAATTCCAGTATTTCTATAAGCAGACCTGATCTAATTTCAGTCTTTCTATAAGCAGACCTGATCTAATTTCAGTCTTTCTATAAGCAGACCTGAGCAGACTTCTGTCTAAAAGCTGAAGAATTAGAGCAGACATATCTGGATTTATGTGATGGAAACAAGCTATTTTAGGGCTTTATAAAATAGGAATATCTCCATGCATGACATATAATCAATATAGAGAATGAAACAGTTTGGAGTTGTGACAAGAATACATACAAAACTAACTGCTGCACTGTCCTATCCCACAAAACAGCAGTCTTTCTGTAAGTAGGATAACTATTTGAGTCTTTCTGTAAGTAGGATAACTATTTAAGTCTTTCTGTAAGTAGAATAACTATTTCAGTAAGCAGACTAGAGCTTCTTTCAGTCTTTCTATAAGCAGACCTGATCTAATTCCAGTATTTCTATAAGCAGACCTGATCTAATTTCAGTCTTTCTATAAGCAGACCTGATCTAATTTCAGTCTTTCTATAAGCAGACCTGAGCAGACTTCTGTCTAAAAGCTGAAGAATTAGAGCAGACATATCTGGATTTATGTGATGGAAACAAGCTATTTTAGGGCTTTATAAAATAGGAATATCTCCATGCATGACATATAATCAATATAGAGAATGAAACAGTTTGGAGTTGTGACAAGAATACATACAAAACTAACTGCTGCACTGTCCTATCCCACAAAACAGCAGGGCTTCAGAGCAAGAAGAAGGCAGACAAATATATCGATTGACAGTGTTATTGGAAGCAATACAGAAACATGGTTGAAAATAATAACTTTTACACGGATGACCCACAAATAAATAATACATCTCCAACATGAAGACTAAGGGCACAAGATAAGATTAGATTACATTAAATATTTTGTAGTGAAAATGGATACTTCTGCTTATTTGTTATTTACAAAGATATTTAAAGACTTGTGATCAATGCAGTTTTTATTACTTCTGCTACAAGATCAAGAAATTTCAGAATATCTGTAATTTGAAAAAGCTATTTAAAGACATGTAATTTAAATGGATATTTGTAGATTTGTATCAGTTGAAAAAGCTATTTCATGCATGACTACTGTTAATTGTTAATTATGCTGACGTTGGGAGATTCGAGGGGGTTATGTTGCATCTAAAATTGAAGTACAATTATTTCTGTCATTACAATATGGATGACGCATTGATATCCCCGTGAATATTTCGTGATATTTGGAATCTGCAAAACGACTTCCCGTGTTTCCATGTCAGTCTGTTCATCAATGTGTATCATTGCTGACCTTGCGTTGTCAAATATTCTTTGTCGTTGCTGTATGGCTCCTCCCTAGAGACAACTTCAGACATGATAATTGCGAAGCTGTAAATGTCCCCTTCCTGGCTTCCTTTTCCTTCAGACCTCAACAGCTCTGGGGCCCTCCACAGACAGTCTGGTGACAAAAATACAGAGTAAACCTAAACACGTTGGATTGACTTTGCTATGTTTTGGCGAGTCACATTTGTTGGATTATTTTCTCTCTTTTCCTCTCTCTCTCTCTCTCTCTCTCTCTATCTATCTATCTCTCTGCCTCTCTCTCTCGCTCTGTATTTCTATGTATGAATGTCTCTTCAACCTTCTCTCTCTTTCTCTTTCTCTCTCTCTCTCTCTCTCTCTCTCATATCATTCAGATCTTACCCTGTCACCAGTCACGTCTGTACGGGACGCAGTTATTTCTTGAGCTAAGTGATTGAAGAACTACAAACGCGTTAAGATCTGGATGCCCACTAGTTTTGTGTTTCCCAACTTAACCTCTGATACAGGAGCAGCGTTGAATAGCTGCAAGCGAACATAGAAGGTTGAACATCCTTTTGTCGGACATGCTCTCTTACCATGCTTGTGGATTATATCTCTCACAATATCCCTATCATCAAAAGCACAGTTTGTTTAATGTTTTTGCTTTATTTTGTTTTTAGTTTGTTAAATGTTTGCCTTTCTGGATTCTACTCGCGTAGGCATGGTCATTTGAACCTCAAAACGTCATCTTTTAGGCTATACCAGGAAGTAATCTCCAGTGCATAGACGTCTGAGTGTATCTATTTTTATGTGTTCCGCTACGCTCAACTTTGCAGTACAGTTTTTTGGGTTTTTTTTGTTGCTAACCCTGTCTATACGTGGAGAAGTGGTAATACCGAGAAAAATCCCCGACATGCCCTATCAACTGATTTCGAACCCGGCTGTATGTTGGGATTGCAAACCACGATTGTACTCGATTAACACCACACGCTCCCCTCTATCTTCTTTCACCTTTGTACAAATAATGATGTCCCTTACACACGCTGCAGTAAGACAATGAGAGAATAAGATTTGTACTAGTATTGATCAGAAGAATTTGAGAATGTCGGTCAGAGTTCTTATGATTCATAACCTACCAATACTGTAAGCTAGCTCTCTGCAAAGAGTTTTTTTTTTTTTTACTTCCCTTGCTTTGAGCTACGCACTCGTTGATTTGAGATTGTACTTTATGGCCCTTTTCATTTTCTGTCAACGTCTTTATAAATGTATGTCTAGACTTAGCGTTCCCATTCCAATCCATGTGTACCTAATATTTATCTTGAATGACTTTATTCTCACCTCTCTCTTTGCTCTGTTCCTTACTTTGTAGCTGTACAGTGTCGTATATTGTAGTGAGGCCATAGTAACCAACCTTGACTGAGAACCTCGAATCTATCATACAGATCTCGCTAGTCAGTCGCCCGTGGTAGCGCATAGAACGTTTGTGAATGTAAATGAGAGCCTGAAGTGAAGTCATGTTGTACAGTGAGCTTAAGTTGACACATAAAAAGCTTTATGGAAAGTAGCAAAACGAAACAAATCGAAACCTTAGTATGGGGCAGTGTGTGTGCATCAGCACGTGAGCTCCATGGATGCTTTGTTTTTTTTTAAACAGAAAAATGGTATTTGCATTTTTAGATAACATGAAATAATAATAAACTAATGTAACGATATATTCTTGTCGACTCAACTTTGTGGTTCTGCTACACTGAAGTGTAGAGGTCAATTGTTGTTCTTGCGCCGCATAGTTTCTGACGGATCTGGATGCCAGCGCCGTGCCATGCCGACCCCAAAGTCGTACAATACAATATAATACAATACAATATCCTTGACTTCAGTCCGACATGTGTGCCGTATGAGAGGTAGACAACAATTTCCTGTATGCAGTCCGATCTTTCAACGTGTCGTACCATTTCGGACCTAGATCTATCAGCAGACCATCTCGCCATCGTATGAGTGGGAGGCCACGTGGTCGTGGATAATCATATGGCCACCAAAACGTCGTTCTGAGTGTCCATCTGTTATCTGGCATGTGCACAACGTGGCCAGCACAGTGGTATTTGCGAGACAACGCAGCCTCCACGACGTCTTGAAATAGAGTGCGTTCTCTGATTTCAGTATTGTCGATTCGATCTCTGATCCAGATCCAGAGGACGCGTCTTTCCATTGATCGCCAGATAACTCGTAGTTTCTCTGTATCCGCGTTGCATAGATTCTCCACTTCACATCCGTAGGTCATGGCTGGTATGACCGCATAATTGAAAAGGTGCGCCCTTGCCATGGTGTCTTTCAGATGCAGGAGTATAGGATGTATGGTGTTGAAAATAGACTAGGCTGCAGCTCTTCGTCTGGAGATTCCTCGATCTAGGGTGTGGGTGGCATTTATTTTCTGTCCCAAGTTTATGTAGGAGCTGACATCTTCGACCAGCTCATTTCCCAGCTTGATCTGGCATTTTTGGTAGAATGGGTTTCGAAGACATTGCGTTTTCTGTTTGTTCATCCGTAGTCCGACACCTGTACCGACCTCACCCAGTTCGTTCAGGGAGTGTTGAGCTTCCTCGTTGGTGTGGCTGATGTGTCGTCCGCAAAGCGTAGGTCTGTGAGCATTTTGACATCTATATTTATGCCTCTATCTGCCCAACTCAGCTGTTGGAAGACGTCCTCAAGCGCTGCTGTGAAAAGCTTTGGAGAAATTGTGTCGCCCTGCCACACTCCTCTTGCTATTGGAATAGTTATTGGACGGGTTCATAACTAATAATTTTTTTTTTTAAAAAAAAAAGGTTGGCAGGTATAAATATAATATATGTATGTGTGTGTGTGTGTGTGCGTGTGTGTTGTGCGTGTATGTGTGCGCGTGCGTGCGTGCACAGAAACCATAGAGGTATAACCCTTCTAAGTGTTCCTGACAAAGCCTACTGAAGGATATTGGAGCAGATGCTTAGACGTCTAGCTAAACCACGGTGGGAGAAGCTCAATGCAGTTTCATGGCAAACGGAAGTGCTCAAGATCTTATTTTCACACTCAAGCAGCTTGGTGACAAATCTGTTGAGCTTTATAATGAAAGCAACCCTATTCTTGAACCGGGAAAAGTCATTCAATAAGATTCTTTAGAGCAGGCTCTGTGAATACATGGAAAGAAAGAATATCCTAATACCCTTGATTTACTAAATACAGGGTTTATATAAAACTCGCAGAAACTACATTAGGACAGGAAACTAAAAGTCAGAGGAGTACAAGAACACTGATGGCGTAAAACAGGATGATATTATATCACCATACATGTTCATGCTACTCGCAGATAATGTCAACAATCCCCTTTAAAGATAGTCAAAAAATTGCACAGTTTTGTAGTGGAAGATGAGACCAGACTATAAATAGAGAAGATTAGGTTTCCCGAAGATGTGACCCTGATTGCCAAATCAGAGGTCAGACCAATTTTGAAATCTGGGAACAGGCGCTGGAGAAAAGAGGAGGACCATTAGCAGTTTTAAAATAAAAACCATCACGACCGTGGCAGACGATAAGGGAGATAACAATAGGTTAGGTGAGCAGGTTAAGCAGTTCAAATACCTTAGAGCTGTAATAGACCTGAAGGATAGTAATCAAGAAGAAATGGCTACTCGAAGAGCAGCAACTGGTATACTTGTTCATGCCATAAATAGAGAATGTTTCAGTGAAAGAGAAATAGTAAATACAGAAAATCTAAGATGCCTAAACACTGATCTACTTATGCATCATTTTTCATTTCTGGATGTGCATAATGTACATTGCCTACAGCTGTGAAAGGATAGATACAAGTCTTTGAACTGTGATATAAAGAAAAGTTGTCCAAGTAACAAGAAGAGCCAAAGTCCGCCTTCGGGCAGTATGGCACATTGTCGACACTCAGCGCTTGCTGACTCGGAACAATCTTAACTTCGCAACTTCGGTTGTTTGGTAATGTCTGCAGAATGAATGAAGATCGGCTACCACGACAGACATGAAGATCGGCTACCACGACAGACATGAAGATTGGCTACCACGACAGACATGAAGATAGGCTACCACGACAGACATGAAGATAGGCTACCACGACAGACATGAAGATTGGCTACCACGACAGACATGAAGATTAGCTACCACGACAGACATGAAGATAGGCTACCACGACAGACATGAAGATAGGCTACCACGACAGACATGAAGATAGGCTACCACGACAGACATGAAGATTGGCTACCACGACAGACATGAAGATAGGTTACCACGACAGACATGAAGATAGGCTACCACGACAGACATGAAGATAGGCTACCACGACAGACATGAAGATAGGCTACCACGACACACATGAAGATTGGCTACCACGACAGACATGAAGATAGGCTACCACGACAGACATGAAGATAGGTTACCACGACAGACATGGAGAGCAAAGAACCAAGAATGCAGATCCACACGACGATTCAAAGTCCACTGAGATGACAATATTGAACTATCTATTAGAGAGAACTAGTTGGAATCAGCTCAAGAGGAGGAGATTAGATAGAACAGTCTGGTACTCTGGCAAACCGATACACCCAAGGGTAGAAGAGGAGCGACCTAGTAAGTATATACTTGTATATATAAGGAAGAAAACAAAACACGTAACTGTATTGTATTCTTGGCCATAGGTATAATTGTGTACTTGTGATATATGCTTTCGAGATACGTTCCAAATGTCACAGAGAAAATTGTCATGAATAATTAGACATTTCGCTAGAAGACAACATGTCAAAGGGAGTTTTCCGGCCTGGTTCCTTGTGACTGACTAAATACATGCAACGATAATGAACAAGCACATTGAAAGCGCAGCTAATGTTTATATTCCGTATCTACGTACCCTCATAATGTCTGTTAAAATAGACAAACAGAAGACATTGTCCAGTTTGAACGTCTCGTCCATGATTACCTCCTGTAAGAACAAAATGGCTGTTAAGACTTAAACTTCTTACTGTGTGCCTGCTGACTAGTGTGCTCACTTAATGATTGTTATTTTGTTTTAATTCACGTCACAGAAGTGTCCCCTGTTGTCACAACTATATTTGTTACCAAGAAATGTGTCCGTTGACATATCATATTCTAACTATCCTCTTTCCATGGTATGTCAAATAATTATGCTGTTTCTTCTGCGACAAAATACGAATGGGCTTCAATTAAAAACTTTAAAAGCGGGATCGTCATCACCATGTAGCATGTTCTTTGCAGAACGTCGCTTTCATGACAATTTGTCTATAGGAAACTATCTTTCTCCAGTTTTCCGGCCTGCCACAAGGTCAAATCAAGCGTCCCCTTGATGTCCTAAGTCCATCGTCTTCTCGGTCGGCCCCTGCTTATCTTTCTAGTGACCATGACCTTCCATAACCGCTCTCTCTTTAGTCCGTTGTGTCGTTTGACGAGTCCAAAAAACCTCAGTTTTTGAGTCATTACGTCATTTATGAGCCAATTCTCCTCCACACTCAGGTCTTGCCAGATGGATTTGTTTCTTTCCTTGTCCACGGGACTTTGACTCTTCTGGAGCGCTGTGTTTCAGAACCACCGACCTTTGCTCTTATTGCTTTTCTAATCGTCTATTCCTGATAAAAGTGAGATATACATTTTTTTAAATATACCTTTGTATTGTAGCTTGTTAAGATGGTTGCAAAGGATGTCGAGAGTGTTCAGCACATGCCATCACGATACAGACAAACAACATGATGTCATAATTGCAGCTAAAGATGGCCGTCCCACTATTGACATGTACCAAAGAGAAGCAGCTTTCTGTTATCTGTTTGTTTTTATTTAGCAGCGAAGGGGTGAAACCTAAAGAAACACATCGACGAATGAACGTCCTGTTCGGTGATGCATGCCTTTCACTTCAGCAAGTGTATGAATGGAGTGGGAGGTTCCATAACGTCGTGAGTTCTATAACAGACTGTTGACGACCAGGTCAGACACACCGAGTAGTGACCCCAGAGCCGATTGCAGCCGCTGCCCACCTCGTAAAGGACAATCACCAATTGACTGTGAATGAAAGGCATGCATTACCGTACTGGACCTTTATTTGCGATGAGTTTCTAAAGGTCTCACCCCTTCGCTGCTAAAATGCTAATAACAAAAACATAACATAACGCTGCTTCTCTTTGATGCACGAAAATAGTGGAGCGGCGTCTTTAACTGAAATTATGACGTCATGTTGTTCGTCTGCACCGTGAAGGTATGTACAGAACACTCTAGATATCCTTAACAACCATATCAACAACCTACAATACAAAGGCATGGATTTTCTCATTTCTATCCTACTGTTTTTAATTGAAGCTCTCTCGTATTATCATTCCATTCCTGTGTCTGTCTCCTCTTACTTGTATTCTATACTTTCTAAACTCTGCTCATCTATGCCGCTAAACCAGATTAAACTATCTCATAATCTGTCAAGTCTGTGCTACCTCCAGACATTGGTCAGTGTTGATAGTCGGACATAACATTCGACTCTGTTAAGTTTCGTCGCAGATGCTTTGCTTGCTCTCTGTACCTCAGGCTGTTGCTGTTGTTGTTGTTGCTGTTATTTAATGTCCAGAGTGAGTAAATTTACTCATTTGTGTCCATTAAAACGAGGGCTAAGTGGCAGGTTGCAGTAGCTTTCCTCAGATCAAGAGAAAACGGATGAAGGTGTACCAGGGTCCTCCAGGCTGTTTTGATATGCTTGGCTTCATATATATGACGCTCACTTCTACGGGGATCACGTCAATCCACTACATAGTTAGTCAGTCTGTCATGAAACAGCTTGTTTCCAGGGATAGTTGTATGGAAGTGGAGGTCTTGGTCAGTATTGTCAGCCTGACATTGTCCCATCAGTATGTTTTTCCTGAATGGACGTTAGTTTCCTCTCCCCTGACTAACATTGTCCGATCAGTATATTTTATCTGACAAGACGTAAGCCTGCTGTCCCCAACTTGGAATCCTAGTATTCAAACAGGCATGTTAATGACTGTTGCCAGGTAGCCGAATGTTTCGGCTATACGTAGTAGGTATTTGACAACTTCCTGTGGCTTACTAAGCCTGCGAGAAGATTCAATTCATTTGGGTAGATTTTTAACTTTAATTTTTGTCCGGGCAGCGGTATTAAGCCTAGTCTTTTAGATTTCTAACTGTCAAGGTATTTTTAACGTGCTCGACACTGAACACGGGAGTCCGATCTCACTATCCAGAGATCAGGGAAATTTTTACCGGAAAAACCACGTGAAAAAATCATGGTCTCCACCGTGATTCGAACCGCATCTTCCGGCACTCGAGGCGGACACCTTACCTCGAGACCACTGACCTCACATACCTGTCTAAAGGTGAGTATAATCTGCTGTGCCAACGGTTAAATAAAATCATTGTAGAACAGCTCCCCTTTCAAGTTTCCACCGCCAGTATCAGTTATCGCTATGTAATGTATTGTTAATCAGTCGGGCAGCAATCTGCGATGTCTGTAAGATAGATGCAGCAACAATTACACATACCTCTCTCTCTTTCTCTTTCTCTCTCTCTCTCTCTCTCTCTCTTTCTCTCTGTCTCTCTCTCTCTCTCTCTGATCGCTCTGGCTTAGAGCAACACTATCTGAAACATCCATTCAGAAATGTATAAACCTCAAGTAAGCACGTACAAAGCTGGTGCATATTAGTATCACACTTGTAGCGGTAACATTGAGATCAAAGATAATGTCCGCCCTGCCACACTGTCCCAAAAATAAAATTGGTCACGAATGGATGGCTTTTCCTTCGCGATTCCCTTTCTCATATTTTCCAAAAGTTAATTTACAATATCACCGTTGGATTTCATGGTTCACGTCATCAGATCCGTTTGAAAACACCATCATCATCGTCTGATTCAGTGAAGATTTTCTCATTGGATCTCATTCTGTTCATTCTTACTCTCCTTGAGTAGCACCCCATCTCAAACGGCTTTCTTCATTCTTCTCCATGTTTCAGACCCATACAGTGCAATTGGCCATACATGTGTGGCGATTGTTTTTTCCTTAGTTCTGTCCTGATATTCTTTGAGCTTAATCAAATTATATCTTTTTCTGCAGGTCTAATTTGCCAATACAATCCTTGTCTTAATGCATTTCTCATTGCGGGCATCTTCTGTTATGGTTTTTTCCTAAATATGTAACATTCTGTACTTGTTCGATTATATCTTCATTGATGATTACATTCATTTCTCTAAGTTCCTTGACTATTACCACATTTTTATTGTCTTCAGTGAATTTATTTTCATGTCAAACTCTTTATCTGTGTTATTTTTTTTTCAAGCATCATTTACTGATCCTCATGCTTGGTCATCGCCCAATTTGATTGCATAAACTTTCATATCCTTGATTTTGACACATCAATTACAACTTCAAACAACATGTTCCATCATCATCTCAAAATATGTGTTATAGAGACTCGGTGAAAGCAAGCAGTCCTGTCGTACCCCCTGTTATAGAGACTCGGTGAAAGCAAGCAGTCCTGTCGTACCCCCTGTTATAGAGACTCGGTGAAAACAAGCAACCGTGTTGCATCAACAAACTCATTTAAATTGAATCTGTCTTTCTTGAGAAAAAAAAAATCGTCTCTTAATTTGTATACAGGCTCTAGACCGGCATAAAGGGTGCTCCGGACCCGCCCAGTGTGCGCTCCGGACCGGACGAATAGGCGCTCTGGGTAAAGCAAAAGGACGCTCTGCGTCAACCCACTGAGCGCTCCAGGTCAAGCCAATAAGCGCTCCGAGTCAACAAAATGATCTAATGAGTGTTCTGGATGAACCTAATGGGTGCTCTGGATCAACCTATGAGTGCTCTGGATCAATCTAATGAGTGTTCTGGATCAACCTCAAGGGTGATCTGGATCAACCTAATGGGTGCTCTGGATCAACCTAATAAGTACTCTGGTTCAACCTAATGAGTGCTCTGGATTAACCTAAAGAGTGCTCTGGATCTACCTAATGAGTGCTCTGGATCAACCTAATGAGTACTCTCAATATACCTAATGAGTGATCGGGATCAACCTGATTAGTGCTCTAAATAAAGCTAATGAGTGCTCTGGATCAGCCTAAAGAGTGCTCTGGATTAACCTAATCAGTGCTCTGAATCACCCTAATGAGTGCTCTGGATAAACCTAATGAGTGCTCTGGATCAATCTAATGAGTGTTCTGGATCAACCTATTGAGTGCACTGGATCAAAGAAATGAGTGTTCTGGATCAAACTAATGAGTGCTCTAGATCAACCTAATGAGTGCTCTGGATCAACCTAATGACTGATTCAACCTAATGAGTGCTCTGGATTACCCTAATGGGTGCTCTGGATTAACATAATGAGTGCTCTGGATCAACCGATTAGGTACTCTGGATAAACCTAATGAGTGCTCCGCATCAACCTAATGGAAGCTGGATCAACCTAATGGCTGCTCTGGATCAACCTAATGGCTGCTCTGGATCAACCTAATAAGTGCTCTGGATCAACCTAATGATTGCTCGAGGTCAACGGTCAACCTAATGAGTGCTCTGGATCAACCTAATGAGTGCTCTGGATAAACCTGAGTGGAATAACATAATGAGTACTCTGGATCAACCGATTAGGTGCTCTGGATTAATCTAATGGGTGCTCTGGATTAACATAATGAGTGCTCTGGATCAACCGATTAGGTGCTCTGGATCAATGTAGTGGCTGCTCTGGATCAACCTAATAAGTGCTCTGGATCAACCTAATGATTGCTCGAGGTCAACCTAATGAGTGCTCTGGATCAACCTAATGAGTGCTCTCAATCAACCTAATGGGTGCTCTGGATAAATCTAATGGGTGGATCAACCTAATGAGTGCTCTGGATCAGCCTAATGAGTGCTCTGGATCAAGGTAATAATTTGGATCAACATAATGAGTGCTCTGGATCAGCCTAATGAGTGCTCTGGATCAACCTAATCAGTGCTCTGGATCAACCTGAGTTCTCTGGATCAACTTAATGAGTGTTGTGGATCAACCTAATTAGTGCTCTGGATCAACGTAATGAGTGCTCTGGATCAATCTAATGAGTGCTCTGGATCAACCTAATGAGTGTTCTAGATAAACCTAATGAGTGCTCTGGATCAACCTAATGAGTGCTCTGGATCAACCTAATGAGTGCTCTGCATCAACCTAATGAGTGCTCTGGATCAATCTAATAAGTGCTATGGATCAACCTAATGGATGCTCGGGATCAACCTAATGGAATCTGGATCAACTTAATGAGTGCTCTGGATCAACCTATTAGGTGCTCTGAATCAAACTAACGGGTGCTCTGGATCAACCTAATGAGTGCTCTATATCAACCTAATGAGTGCTCTGGGTCAACCTAATGAGTGCTCTGGATCAAAATAATGAGTGCTCTGGATCAAATTAATAAGTGCTCTGGATGAACCTAATGAGTGAATCAACCTAATTAGTGCTTGATCAACATAATGCGTGCTCTGGATCAACATAATCAGTGCTCTGGATGAACCTAATGAGTGCTCTAGATCAACCTAATGAGTGCTCTGGATAAACCGAATGAATGGTCTGGATTAATCCAATGAGTGAATCAATCTAATCAGTGCTCTGGATCAACCTATGTGTGTTCTGGATCAACCTCATGAGTGGTCTTAATCAACCTAATGAGTACTCTGGATCAACCTAATGAGTGCTCTGGATCAACCTAATGAGTGCATCAACCTAATGTGCTGTAGATCAACCTAATGGGTGCTTTGACTCAACCTAATGAGTGCTCTGGATCAACCTAATAAGTGCTCTGCATGAACCTAATGAGTGCTCTGGATCAATCTAAAGGGTGCTCTGGATCAACCTAATGGGTGCTCTGGATCAACTTAATGGAAGCTCTTGATAAACCTAATGAGTGATCTGGATTAACCTATTGGGTGCTCTGAATCAAACTAACGGGTGCTCTGGATGAACCTAATGGGTGCTCTGGATCAACCTAATAAGTACTCTGGTTCAACCTAATGAGTGCTCTGGATTAACCTAAAGAGTGCTCTGGATCTACCTAATGAGTGCTCTGGATCAACCTAATGAGTACTCTCAATATACCTAATGAGTGATCGGGATCAACCTGATTAGTGCTCTGAATAAAGCTAATGAGTGCTCTGGATCAGCCTAAAGAGTGCTCTGGATTAACCTAATCAGTGCTCTGAATCACCCTAATGAGTGCTCTGGATAAACCTAATGAGTGCTCTGGATCAATCTAATGAGTGTTCTGGATCAACCTATTGAGTGCACTGGATCAAAGAAATGAGTGTTCTGGATCAAACTAATGAGTGCTCTAGATCAACCTAATGAGTGCTCTGGATCAACCTAATGACTGATTCAACCTAATGAGTGCTCTGGATTACCCTAATGGGTGCTCTGGATTAACATAATGAGTGCTCTGGATCAACCGATTAGGTACTCTGGATAAACCTAATGAGTGCTCCGCATCAACCTAATGGAAGCTGGATCAACCTAATGGCTGCTCTGGATCAACCTAATGGCTGCTCTGGATCAACCTAATAAGTGCTCTGGATCAACCTAATGATTGCTCGAGGTCAACGGTCAACCTAATGAGTGCTCTGGATCAACCTAATGAGTGCTCTGGATAAACCTGAGTGGAATAACATAATGAGTACTCTGGATCAACCGATTAGGTGCTCTGGATTAATCTAATGGGTGCTCTGGATTAACATAATGAGTGCTCTGGATCAACCGATTAGGTGCTCTGGATCAATGTAGTGGCTGCTCTGGATCAACCTAATAAGTGCTCTGGATCAACCTAATGATTGCTCGAGGTCAACCTAATGAGTGCTCTGGATCAACCTAATGAGTGCTCTCAATCAACCTAATGGGTGCTCTGGATAAATCTAATGGGTGGATCAACCTAATGAGTGCTCTGGATCAGCCTAATGAGTGCTCTGGATCAAGGTAATAATTTGGATCAACATAATGAGTGCTCTGGATCAGCCTAATGAGTGCTCTGGATCAACCTAATCAGTGCTCTGGATCAACCTGAGTTCTCTGGATCAACTTAATGAGTGTTGTGGATCAACCTAATTAGTGCTCTGGATCAACGTAATGAGTGCTCTGGATCAATCTAATGAGTGCTCTGGATCAACCTAATGAGTGTTCTAGATAAACCTAATGAGTGCTCTGGATCAACCTAATGAGTGCTCTGGATCAACCTAATGAGTGCTCTGCATCAACCTAATGAGTGCTCTGGATCAATCTAATAAGTGCTATGGATCAACCTAATGGATGCTCGGGATCAACCTAATGGAATCTGGATCAACTTAATGAGTGCTCTGGATCAACCTATTAGGTGCTCTGAATCAAACTAACGGGTGCTCTGGATCAACCTAATGAGTGCTCTATATCAACCTAATGAGTGCTCTGGGTCAACCTAATGAGTGCTCTGGATCAAAATAATGAGTGCTCTGGATCAAATTAATAAGTGCTCTGGATGAACCTAATGAGTGAATCAACCTAATTAGTGCTTGATCAACATAATGCGTGCTCTGGATCAACATAATCAGTGCTCTGGATGAACCTAATGAGTGCTCTAGATCAACCTAATGAGTGCTCTGGATAAACCGAATGAATGGTCTGGATTAATCCAATGAGTGAATCAATCTAATCAGTGCTCTGGATCAACCTATGTGTGTTCTGGATCAACCTCATGAGTGGTCTTAATCAACCTAATGAGTACTCTGGATCAACCTAATGAGTGCTCTGGATCAACCTAATGAGTGCATCAACCTAATGTGCTGTAGATCAACCTAATGGGTGCTTTGACTCAACCTAATGAGTGCTCTGGATCAACCTAATAAGTGCTCTGCATGAACCTAATGAGTGCTCTGGATCAATCTAAAGGGTGCTCTGGATCAACCTAATGGGTGCTCTGGATCAACTTAATGGAAGCTCTTGATAAACCTAATGAGTGATCTGGATTAACCTATTGGGTGCTCTGAATCAAACTAACGGGTGCTCTGGATGAACCTAATGGGTGCTCTGGATCAACCTAATAAGTACTCTGGTTCAACCTAATGAGTGCTCTGGATTAACCTAAAGAGTGCTCTGGATCTACCTAATGAGTGCTCTGGATCAACCTAATGAGTACTCTCAATATACCTAATGAGTGATCGGGATCAACCTGATTAGTGCTCTGAATAAAGCTAATGAGTGCTCTGGATCAGCCTAAAGAGTGCTCTGGATTAACCTAATCAGTGCTCTGAATCACCCTAATGAGTGCTCTGGATAAACCTAATGAGTGCTCTGGATCAATCTAATGAGTGTTCTGGATCAACCTATTGAGTGCACTGGATCAAAGAAATGAGTGTTCTGGATCAAACTAATGAGTGCTCTAGATCAACCTAATGAGTGCTCTGGATCAACCTAATGACTGATTCAACCTAATGAGTGCTCTGGATTACCCTAATGGGTGCTCTGGATTAACATAATGAGTGCTCTGGATCAACCGATTAGGTACTCTGGATAAACCTAATGAGTGCTCCGCATCAACCTAATGGAAGCTGGATCAACCTAATGGCTGCTCTGGATCAACCTAATGGCTGCTCTGGATCAACCTAATAAGTGCTCTGGATCAACCTAATGATTGCTCGAGGTCAACGGTCAACCTAATGAGTGCTCTGGATCAACCTAATGAGTGCTCTGGATAAACCTGAGTGGAATAACATAATGAGTACTCTGGATCAACCGATTAGGTACTCTGGATTAATCTAATGGGTGCTCTGGATTAACATAATGAGTGCTCTGGATCAACCGATTAGGTGCTCTGGATCAATGTAGTGGCTGCTCTGGATCAACCTAATAAGTGCTCTGGATCAACCTAATGATTGCTCGAGGTCAACCTAATGAGTGCTCTGGATCAACCTAATGAGTGCTCTCAATCAACCTAATGGGTGCTCTGGATAAATCTAATGGGTGGATCAACCTAATGAGTGCTCTGGATCAGCCTAATGAGTGCTCTGGATCAAGGTAATAATTTGGATCAACATAATGAGTGCTCTGGATCAGCCTAATGAGTGCTCTGGATCAACCTAATCAGTGCTCTGGATCAACCTGAGTTCTCTGGATCAACTTAATGAGTGTTGTGGATCAACCTAATTAGTGCTCTGGATCAACGTAATGAGTGCTCTGGATCAATCTAATGAGTGCTCTGGATCAAACTAATGAGTGTTCTAGATAAACCTAATGAGTGCTCTGGATCAACCTAATGAGTGCTCTGGATCAACCTAATGAGTGCTCTGCATCAACCTAATGAGTGCTCTGGATCAATCTAATAAGTGCTATGGATCAACCTAATGGATGCTCGGGATCAACCTAATGGAATCTGGATCAACTTAATGAGTGCTCTGGATCAACCTATTAGGTGCTCTGAATCAAACTAACGGGTGCTCTGGATCAACCTAATGAGTGCTCTATATCAACCTAATGAGTGCTCTGGGTCAACCTAATGAGTGCTCTGGATCAAAATAATGAGTGCTCTGGATCAAATTAATAAGTGCTCTGGATGAACCTAATGAGTGAATCAACCTAATTAGTGCTTGATCAACATAATGAGTGCTCTGGATCAACATAATCAGTGCTCTGGATGAATCTAATGAGTGCTCTAGATCAACCTAATGAGTGCTCTGGATAAACCGAATGAATGGTCTGGATTAATCCAATGAGTGAATCAATCTAATCAGTGCTCTGGATCAACCTATGTGTGTTCTGGATCAACCTCATGAGTGGTCTTAAACAACCTAATGAGTACTCTGGATCAACCTAATGAGTGCTCTGGATCAACCTAATGAGTGCATCAACCTAATGTGCTGTGGATCAACCTAATGGGTGCTTTGACTCAACCTAATGAGTGCTCTGGATCAACCTAATAAGTGCTCTGCATGAACCTAATGAGTGCTCTGGATCAATCTAAAGGGTGCTCTGGATCAACCTAATGGGTGCTCTGGATCAACTTAATGGAAGCTCTTGATAAACCTAATGAGTGATCTGGATTAACCTATTGGGTGCTCTGAATCAAACTAACGGGTGCTCTGGATGAACCTAATGGGTGCTCTGGATCAACCTAATAAGTACTCTGGTTCAACCTAATGAGTGCTCTGGATTAACCTAAAGAGTGCACTGGATCTACCTAATGAGTGCTCTGGATCAACCTAATGAGTACTCTCAATATACCTAATGAGTGATCGGGATCAACCTGATTAGTGCTCTGAATAAAGCTAATGAGTGCTCTGGATCAGCCTAAAGAGTGCTCTGGATTAACCTAATCAGTGCTCTGAATCACCCTAATGAGTGCTCTGGATAAACCTAATGAGTGCTCTGGATCAATCTAATGAGTGTTCTGGATCAAACTAATGAGTGCTCTAGATCAACCTAATGAGTGCTCTGGATCAACCTAATGACTGATTCAACCTAATGAGTGCTCTGGATTACCCTAATGGGTGCTCTGGATTAACATAATGAGTGCTCTGGATCAACCGATTAGGTACTCTGGATAAACCTAACGAGTGCTCCGCATCAACCTAATGGAAACTGGATCAACCTAATGGCTGCTCTGGATCAACCTAATGGCTGCTCTGGATCAACCTAATAAGTGCTCTGGATCAACCTAATGATTGCTCGAGGTCAACGGTCAACCTAATGAGTGCTCTGGATCAACCTAATGAGTGCTCTGGATAAACCTGAGTGGAATAACATAATGAGTACTCTGGATCAACCGATTAGGTGCTCTGCATTAATCTAATGGGTGCTCTGGATTAACATAATGAGTGCTCTGGATCAACCGATTAGGTGCTCTGGATCAATGTAGTGGCTGCTCTGGATCAACCTAATAAGTGCTCTGGATCAACCTAATGATTGCTCGAGGTCAACCTAATGAGTGCTCTGGATCAACCTAATGAGTGCTCTCAATCAACCTAATGGGTGCTCTGGATAAATCTAATGGGTGGATCAACCTAATGAGTGCTCTGGATCAGCCTAATGAGTGCTCTGGATCAAGGTAATAATTTGGATCAACATAATGAGTGCTCTGGATCAGCCTAATGAGTGCTCTGGATCAACCTAATCAGTGCTCTGGATCAACCTGAGTTCTCTGGATCAACTTAATGAGTGTTGTGGATCAACCTAATTAGTGCTCTGGATCAACGTAATGAGTGCTCTGGATCAATCTAATGAGTGCTCTGGATCAACCTAATGAGTGTTCTAGATAAACCTAATGAGTGCTCTGGATCAACCTAATGAGTGCTCTGGATCAACCTAATGAGTGCTCTGCATCAACCTAATGAGTGCTCTGGATCAATCTAATAAGTGCTATGGATCAACCTAATGGATGCTCGGGATCAACCTAATGGAATCTGGATCAACTTAATGAGTGCTCTGGATCAACCTATTAGGTGCTCTGAATCAAACTAACGGGTGCTCTGGATCAACCTAATGAGTGCTCTATATCAACCTAATGAGTGCTCTGGGTCAACCTAATGAGTGCTCTGGATCAAAATAATGAGTGCTCTGGATCAAATTAATAAGTGCTCTGGATGAACCTAATGAGTGAATCAACCTAATTAGTGCTTGATCAACATAATGAGTGCTCTGGATCAACATAATCAGTGCTCTGGATGAACCTAATGAGTGCTCTAGATCAACCTAATGAGTGCTCTGGATAAACCGAATGAATGGTCTGGATTAATCCAATGAGTGAATCAATCTAATCAGTGCTCTGGATCAACCTATGTGTGTTCTGGATCAACCTCATGAGTGGTCTTAATCAACCTAATGAGTACTCTGGATCAACCTAATGAGTGCTCTGGATCAACCTAATGAGTGCATCAACCTAATGTGCTGTGGATCAACCTAATGGGTGCTTTGACTCAACCTAATGAGTGCTCTGGATCAACCTAATAAGTGCTCTGCATGAACCTAATGAGTGCTCTGGATCAATCTAAAGGGTGCTCTGGATCAACCTAATGGGTGCTCTGGATCAACTTAATGGAAGCTCTTGATAAACCTAATGAGTGATCTGGATTAACCTATTGGGTGCTCTGAATCAAACTAACGGGTGCTCTGGATGAACCTAATGAGTGCTCTGGATCAACCTAATGAGTGCTCTTGGTCAACATAATGAGTGCTCTGGATTAACCTAATGAGTGCTCTGGATGAACCTAATGAGTGCTCTAGATCAACCTTAATGAGTGCTCTAGATCAACCGAATGAATCGTCTGGATCAACCTAATGAGTGACTCAACCTAATTAGTGCTCTTGATCAATCTATGAGTGCTCTGGATCAACCTAATAAGTGCATCAACCTAATGAGTGCTCTGAAACCTAATGGGTGTTCTGATTCAACCTAATGAGTGCTCTGGATCAACCTAATGAGTGCTCTGGATCAACCTAATGGGTGCTTTGGATAAACCTAATGGGTGGTCTGGATTAACCTAATGGAAGCTATGGATTAACCTAATGGGTGCTCTGGATTAACCTAATGAGTGCTCTGTGTCAACATAATGAGTGCTCTGGATTAACCTAATGAGTGCTCTGGATGAACCTAATGAGTGCTCTAGATCAACCTAATGAGTGCTCTAGATCAACCGAATGAATCGTCTGGATCAACCTAATGAGTGACTCAACCTTAGTGCTCTGGATCAACCTCATGTTTGGTCTGGATCAACCGTATGAGTACTCTGGATTAACCTAATGAGTGCTTTGGATCAACATAATAAGTGCATCAACCAAATGAGTGCTCTGAAGCCTAATGGGTGCTCTGATTCAACCTAATGAGTGCTCTGGATCAACCTAATGGGTGCTTTGGATCAACCTGGGTGGTCTAGATTACCCTAATGGAAGCTATGGATTAACCTAATGGGTGTTCTGGATCATTCTTCTTCTTCTTCTTCTTCTTCTTCTTCTTCTTCGTACGCAGTCAGACAGTAACCATTATTTTTTCGAAAAAAGCAGCGGTCATCCTGAGGCTGTCGCCACTGCCATAGAGCTTGTCTTGCAGTTCCACTGGTGATGGCCACATCTGCTCTCTCTGATCCTCGTATGTCGGGCAGTTCTGCAGCAGATGTTCAGCGGTCATTTTACCAGTACCGCACGGGCATTCGTCGGTACACCCTATCTTCAATTTGTTGAATAGGTGGTACCTCAGTCTATTGTGGCCAGTGCGAAGTCTGAAGACAACGACCTGCTCTCTTCGGTTCAACTGGTAATAGGCATCGTTTTTGGTGTAACCAGTATGTTCGGTTTCCCATTTGGTCATGTATCTGGCTTTGATAAGCCGTTTTGACTCTTCGTACGTCATACTAGTATCTGTTTGTGGTAGTCTTGCACCTTCTTTTGCCAGTCTGTCTGCCTCCTCGTTGCCTTGGATGTTGCAGTGTGATGGGACCCACTGTACCACTACCCTTTATGGTGCGGACTGCTGGCAGAGTTTGCAGAGTGCTGCTTTTAAGTCATTAAGCTCAGTATTTTTCTGGCTTTTTAGCGCTGTGACTATGGCGAGAGCATCTGTAAGCAGGACTATGTGGCTTTCATTTTCACTGTGTGTCGCCATTTCTTCCACTGCCGCCCTCAGTGCCTCTGCCTCCGCTCTGAAATTGCTTGTGTACTTACCAGTAGCGAATGACAGTGTTATTTTTCTGCCATTTGGTAGGTTCAGGAATGCTCCTGCCCCTCCGTTCTGTGTTGTGTTTGTTACAGAACTGTCGGTGTATGCATGGGTCCAGTCCATGCTTGGGTAGCTTTTCGCTATGAAGCTTAGGGTAGTATCTCTCCTTTCTTTTTCAGTCTGGCAGTTTTTGTTTGCAATACCTGGTATATTTTCTACCACCTCTGGAAATATATCCTGCCTCCAGGTAGGTTTTCGTACAGTAGTGATGGGTTTTGGTGTTGTTAGTGCGTTTATGGGATCTTCGTGCATCTTTGCTTTGGCTATTTCTGCAGTTTCTCCGCTTTAGTTTCCCATTTCCCAAATTGTTTAGTCTCTGGTGCATTGGATGGTCGGTCAGTCTTCGGAGTTTCTCTGACTGCAGCTGGGCTCTGCAGTCTCTTCTATCGGTCATGGATTGCAGTTTTGTAATCTTTTCAAGTTCTACAATTGGCGTTGACTTCATGCTACCTGTTATAATTCTCATGGCTTGGTTTTGAAGTTTGCTAACTTTATCGCAGTTCGCCTTCGCTGCTGTTGTCCATGCCACAATGCCATACTCGAGGACTGGTCTCACTCTTCCAGTGTACAGTTTCTTTAGTATGCCTTCGTCTGCTCCCCAGCTTGTGCCAGCATGTTTCCTCATGATTGCCATTCTTTCTCTGGCTTTCATTCGGTTTCTCTCAATCTGACTTTTCCATGTCATGCGCCGATCAAATGTGACTCCCAGATAGGTTGGGTTGTCGTTTGGCTGCAGGAATTTGCCATTTAGACTTAATTTGGTATTTTGGGGTTTAATGAAAGCGAGAATATTGTGCATGTGGTTTTCTCCTCGTTTATTTTGACCAGCCATTAGTTCGCCCACTCTTCCAGCGATGTTAGGGCCGTCTGCATCCGATTTCTTGCTATGGTGAGATTCTTTTCAGAAGTCCACATAGCCAGATCGTCTTCAAACATTGAGCTATGGACTCTTCTTGGTATATTCTCTGTAATATCGTTTATATATACCAGGAAGAGTGTGGGTGACAGTACTCCCCCTTGGGGTACTCCCTGCTCGAGTGTCACCTTTTTGTTCATCTGCCCTTGTACTTGGACTCTGGCCGTTCTTTGTTTGAGGTAGTGGTTGATCCACTTGTACATTTTCCCACAAACATCACTTCTTCTTAGCTTGACTCTAAGTCCGTCTTTCCAGACTTTGTCAAATGCCTTTTCCAGATCCACCCAAACAGCTACTGTGTGTTTCTGTGCCTGGTAGGCATCTTCTATCTCCTGGGCTATGAGGATGACCTGGTCCTCAGTGGATCTGTGCTGTCTAAAGCCGGCTTGCTGTGGAATTAGTATTCGTTTTTCTTCCAGATGCCACATCAGTCTGGTGTTTATCATCCGTTCCATCAGCTTGCCGACACAGCTCAGTAGGCTGATGGGCCTGTATCCATTTGGATCTGTTTTGTCCTTTCCTGTTTTTGGTACTGGTACCAGTATTGCGTCTTTCCATGCCTGGGGTACAATTCCCCTTTTCCAGCTTTGGTTCAGGACCGATAGCAGTTTTCTCTTCGCTGTTTGGCCCAGCCCCATCAGCATTTCGTTTGTTATCCCGTCTTTTCCGGGAGATTTCCTTTTCTTTAATGTTCTCTGAGCCTCTTCCATTTCGCGCATTGTTAATTTGGCCATCATGTGCTCTTTAGGTGCCGTATTCATGTTTTCGTGCCCCTTTAGCTCTTCGCTAATGTCTGTATGCTTATCTGCAGGGACCTCGATGTGGTTTGCTCTGGCATAGTGATCGACAAAGGCGTTTGCGGCTTTCTTACCTGTGATCAAGTTCTCGCCCTGCTTGATAGTAATTTGTTTATTTGACGGGGTTTCGTCGTTCATGGCTCTGTCTAGCTTCCATAGCTTGTTCCCGTCTTTGTCCAGGTTTAGGTTTTCCTTTTTATTTTTCCAGCTTTCTCTTGCTGTTTGCTTGAGAGCGTCTTTGTATTTCGCCGTGGCTTCTTTGACGGCGATGTTTGCCTCCATGGATTTTTCTCGCTCTGCCATGTTCCTAGCATTTGTTACTGCATCTTCCACTTTCTGCAACTCATCATTCCAGTAGGGCTTATAGTTTTTCCTAGCTCCTCTTGGGATGGTTTCAGTGGCGGCTTGCATTATTGCCTTGCTTAGGCTTTCCACCATGGGCTTCATTTTGGTGTTTCGTGTGTTGATGGTTTCACACAGCCCATCTGTCAGGATAGCAAATCTGTCCCAGTCGGCTCGTTTGTAATTCCAACGTGGGAGCGGTTTTGTTTCCTGTGGGCCTACTTCCATGCCAATGGTTAGCCTGATCGGCCTGTGGTCGCTACCTGCCAGTTGGTTTAGCACCTGGCGGTCTATTTTATGGTGTATGTCCTGTGTGGAGAAGGCCAAATCTGGAGTCGAGGTGGTATGCCATGTTCTTGAATAGAAGCTAGGGCTATCCTCCGGCCTATTGATTAGGGAGAGATTTGCATCTATCTCCCAATCTTCCACTTCGTCACCTCTGCTGTCTGTGTCAGAGTATCCCCATCTCTCCGAGTGGCTGTTGAAATCTCCAACGACTATGCAGTTGGAGTCTCTGACCTCCATACTCGAGAGCGATAGGTCTCTATTTGGTGGTCCGTACAGATTGAAAATGCGGAGCTTCGTCTCTTGAGCCATTATGTCAACTCCTACAATTTCTGCTTGTCCGGTGTGACTGACAGGTACCGCGCTACTCGGTATGCAGTTTCTGGTCAGTATCAGGACCCCTCCTTTGTGGCCTTCTCTATCGAGACGGAAGGTCTGGTATCCTCTGATTGAGAATTTGTGATTATTGTTGAGGTGCGTTTCCTGGATACATGCCACGTCAATCTTACCTTCATGCAGGTGATGTGTTAGGGAAAGTTTTTTGTTAATGACTCCCTCCGCATTCCACTGTAGTATTTTGAGGGTCTTGAGTTTGTGGTCAATAAAAGTTGCCCCATAGCCATGTGCCTTGACTCCACGACACATGGGTGGGTGACCACCAGTAGTCAAGGGTGGGCCCCTTCGAGGAGTGAGGCCCGGCACTATCGCTGCCTGGCGGGACTCCGCAGGATGAGCGCCATGCGTTTTTCTAATCGGTTGTACTGTCATCATGCTGCGATTTACGTTGCACTGTTTTGCTAGGCTTGCGGCCCCGTGCATCCGATTTCAACAGGCGTTTCTGTAGGGATGCCCTCCTTAGCCTTTGGCTGTCCCCAGCCTATCTGCAAGGCAGCAGTTGTTTATGATCAGAGTGGTCTCTCTTATGGAAGTTGTCTTACCAGACTATCGAGTCTTCACTACTCGTGTCTATAGGGTGCGATGATGATATGTGAGATGATATATGAGATATATGATATGGACTGGTTTACCCGGAAGAGAGGCAGTCCAGTGTGTCTGTACCCCAGGATCGTCACGTCCTGCCAGAAACGTAGCATTTGCATGTGAGTGGGGTATCTCTTTCTCCCTTTATTTTCTTGGCTTCTATGCAGAGATGGTACGCCTAGCATTCCCCGCCACCTGGGATGTTGACACAGTGGGGCAGGTGTGCAATGTCCGCTGGTCTGCATCTCTTCTGCGTCCAGCATGATAGCTATATGGCTGAAAGCGTACAGATGTAGATATCGAAGCAGAAGTGCATTTAACCAGGGGACAAGCCTGGTAATGTCACAGAGATGTTCGCCTAGTGTGCGGACAGATCTCATGGTCATTGGTTGAGTCTCGACAGTTCACAGTGAGGTGTCTGCTCTACTGTTTTCGACACCCCGACCAGGAACTAAGTCTTATGTTGGTGGTTTCGCACCCCATCGCCGTATCAGATAAGTATCAAGCAGCTGTCCGCCCGCTTTGATCGGCGGACGGCAGAGACCTCTTTCTGCGGCTCTACCGGATAGGGCTGGGGCGCGAGCCCCAGGTCCCGAACATGTAGGAGCCTTCCATTGCAGTGGTGCTGAGATTTTGGGCGGGATTGCGGCTTACTCTCGATACGAGCTGGTTTTCCGTAGCAACGCCCTGTCATTAGTAGAGTAAAACTGACCTGTCTTCAGATGGTCTATTTCCAGCACCCGTTCACTATTTGGCAAGACGACTTTATTGAGGGCTTTTGTTTGTCAATGACCAGGTATTTGAAATCTGCGGTTTCTGCGGGGTTAAACGCGATTTCCAAAGCGTTCTTTCATTAGAATGTTAGAGAGCTGACTTGTCTTCCATGAGTCTAATACCAGCGTACGTTCATTATTAGACCCAACGGTAGTGCTCTCGATTTGTCAGTCGTTCTACAGTATTGGCGTGTTCAGTCAAATTAAGCCGCAGGTTCCACTCCTGGTGGTGCCCTTCCGTCAATTCCTTTAGCGAGACAATCAAGTTATTTAGAGGGTTGCCCCAGATTTTCGTGGGTCTAATTCCAGCACCCGTTCCATATTAGACCCAACGAAAGTGCTCTTGGCATGTCAATCATGTCAGTGTTTGGCCGTGTTGAGTCAAATTAAGCCGCAGGCTCCACTTCTGGTGGTGCCCTTCCGTCAATTCCTTTAAGTTTCAGCTTTGCAACCATACTTCCCCCGGAACCCAAACACTTTGGTTTCCCGGAAGCTGCCCGCAGAGTCATCGAAGCAACTCCTGCAGATCGCTAGTCGGCATCGTTTATGGTCAGAACTACGACGGTATCTGATCGTCTTCGCGTCTCTGACTTTCGTTCTTGATTAATGAAAACATTCTTGACAAATGCTTTCGCAGTAGCTCGTCTTGCGACGAACCAAGAATTTCACCTCTAACGCCGCAATACGAATGCCCCCGTTTGTCCATGTTAATCATTACCTCCAGTTCCGAAAACCAACAAAATAGAACCGAGGTCCTATTCCATTATTCCATGCACCATTATTCAGGCAGCCGAGGCCTGCTTTGAACACTCTAATTTTTTTAAAGTAAACGCGCCGGCCACGCAGGACGCTCAGCGAAGAGCACCCGTGGGAGAGAGCCGGCAGACGGTAGGGCAGGAGACAACGGGCAGTGAACCGGCGCGAGCCGGACCGTCCGCCTGCGCCTGAGATCCAACTACGAGCTTTTTAACTGCAACAACTTTAATATACGCTATTGGAGCTGGAATTACCGCGGCTGCTGGCACCAGACTTGCCCTCCAATAGATCCTCGTTAAAGGGTTTAAAGTGTACTCATTCCAATTACGGGGCCTCGAAAGAGTCCCGTATTGTTATTTTTCGTCACTACCTCCCCGTGCCGGGAGTGGGTAAGTTGCGTGCCTGCTGCCTTCCTTGGATGTGGTAGCCGTTTCTCATGCTCCCTCTCCGGCATCGAACCCTGATTCCCCGTTACCCGTTACAAACATGGTAGGCATGTCACGTACCATCGAAATTTGATAGGGCAGACATTTGAAAGATGCGTCGCCGGCACATGAGGCCATGCGATCAGCACAAAGTTATCCAGAGTCACCAGTGGGGACGCCGCAACCCCGCGAGGGGAAACGACGATTAGTTTTGAACTAATAAAAGCGCTCTTTCCGCGAGGGTCGGAGCTTGGTAAGCATGTATTAGCTCTAGAATTGCCACAGTTATCCAAGTAGGATCGTGTCATCTAAGGAACCTCGACTGATTTAATAAGCCATTCGCGGTTTCACCGTGAGACAGTGTAAACTTAGACATGGATGGCTTAATCTTTGAGACAAGCATATTACTACTGGCAGGATCAACCAGATATCTGTCGGAGACGTACGTACAGCACACACCGGTCGGCGGAGGAAGGGTGTGTAAAAAGACTCACTGGGACGGCCGCAGGGACCGACTGACGGGACGGACGGACGGTTGTTCCACCCGTCCCTCACTCCGTCGACCTAGGACCGCCGGACAGGGGCCTCCTACACGCACCAGACGACCGACCGACCGGGCTCACTCGAGGAGGGATGGCAGCGCTCTGTGCAGAACGGATCCCAACGACCTCGGCGATGAATTTCACCTAGAGACAATTTGGCCTGCCGGCCTGCCCTTCTCCGGAGGAGAACGCAGGGCCTTGAGGCACGATTCCTGCTTTCCATTTGCCGGTCACAAGCTCTTTGCGAGAGTCGGACCACCAGCGAGACGTACTGTCGAGCTCTGCTATAAACCTTAGATAAATAAACGGACGGACAACGTTTCCTGATACGGACCAGACGAGCGCACCTCGGTGGAGGAGACGCCACAACAAACCGCACCCCAATAGCTCTACGGGGAAAGGCAGGCGAGCGTTTTCCGCAAGCCCGTGCTATCGCTCCGCCTGGCGGGACTAAGATCGCTTTACGAACACTGGTTGAAATTGAGTCGCGGCGGCGAGACAACTACCCCAGATGCTCTGAATCAACCTAATGGGTGCTCTGGGTCAACATAATGGGTGCTCTGGATCAACCTAATGGCTGCTCTGGTTCAACCCAATGCTTGCTCTGGATAAACCTCATCGGTGCTCTGTATCAACCTAATGGGTGCTCTGGATCAAATTAATGGTTGCTCTGCATCAACCTAATGTGTGCTCCGGATCAACAAAATGAGTGCTTCGGATCAACCTAATGAGTGCTCTAGATCAACATTCTAAGTGCTCTAGATCAACCTAATAATTGCTCATGAGTGCTCTAGATCAACATAATAAGAGCTCTGGATCAACCTAATGAGTGCTCTGGGTCAACCTAATAAGTGCTCTGGATCAACGTAATGAGTGCTCCGAAAAAACCTAGTTAGTGCTCCATATCAACCTAATGAGTGCTTTTGATCAACGTAATGGTGCTCTTGATCAACCTAATGAGTGCTCTGGGTAAACCTAAAGAGTGCTCTGGATCAATCTAATGAGTGCTCTGAATCAACCTAATTAGTGCTCTGGAACTTCGTAATGAGTGCTCCTGATCAACATAATGAGTGCTCCTGATCAACCTAATGAGTGCTCTGGATCAACCTAATGAATACTCCAGATCAACCTAGTAAGTGTTCTGGATCAACCTAATAAGTGCTCTCGATCAACCTAATGAATTCTCCGGATCAACCTAATGAGTGCTCCGGATTTACCTTATGAGTGCTCCTTATCAACCTATCTGTGACCCAGAACAACCTAGTAAGTGCTCTGGATCAACCTAATAAGTGCTCTGGATCAACCTAATAAGTGCTCTGTATCAACCTAATAAGTGCTCTTGATCAACCTAATGAGTGCTCTGGGTCAACCTAATGAGTGCTCTGGATCAACCTAATGAGTGCTCTAGATCTACGTAATGAGTGCTCCTGATCAACCTAATGAGTGTTCCGGATCAACCTAATGAGTGCTTCGGATCAACCTAATGAGTGCTCAGAATCAACATAATGAGTGCTCTGCATCAGCCTAAAGAGTGCTCTGAATCAACCTAATGACTGCTCCGGATCAACATATTGAGTGCTCCGGATCAACCTAATTAGTGCTCCTTATCAACCAAATGAGTGCTCTAGATCAATCTAATGAGTGCTCTGGTTCAACCTAGGCGTGCTTTTTCTAGCAGTGCATGTATGCTGGGCATGTTAGCCCTCTAGAGAACCTCGATGTCAGTGACACGATCTTGCCATCGGATGTGGAATATTCGCCTCGGGCAACCTGTGTGGAAGTGGTTTAACCTCCTTGCATGTCCAGAGTATACAGTCCAGCTTTCGCAAGCGTATAGTAGGGTTGGAATGATGGTTGCACGGTAGACTTTCAATTTGGTCTTGACGCTGATGCCACGACGTGCCCAGACCATCGAGTGCATTCTACCAAAGGCTGTGCTGGCCTTTGCTATTCTGCTTGCCACCTCATCGTCTAGGCTGACAGATCTCGACAGCGTGCTGCCCAGATATGTGAATTTGTCTACGGCATTCAACGTCTGCCCGCTGACTGTAGTCTCTGGTTTTGTGTACGGCATGCCTGGTGCTGGTTGGTACATGACCTCTGTTTTTTTGGCATTTATGGTCAGGCCAAAGTTTTCGCATGCGGCAGAGAACTGGTCCATTCCAACCTGCATGTTCAGTTCTGAGTTGCTCATTAGAGCACAGTCGTCAGCAAATACAAGTTCCCTGATTATGTCGCCAGCCACTTTGGTTTTGGCCTTCATTCTTCTGGAATTGAGTAACTTGCCATCTGTGCGGTACTTTATGGGTATTCCAAGCTCCAATGATCTGAAGGCGTCTGTCATCGTGGCCGCGAACATCATGCTGAACAAAGTCGGGGCGAGTACACATCCTTGTTTTACTCCGTTTGATACTAGAAACGTTTTAGAGATTGCACCGCTGTCCAGTACACGAGCACACATGCCTTCGTGTAGCTGTTTCACTATTGTTATGAACTTGTTGGGGCAGCCAAACTTGGACATTATCATCCACAGCCCTCCTCTGTTTACTGTATCAAATGCCTTTGTCAAATCAATAAATGTGGTGTACAAGGCCTGATTTTGCTCTCGACACTTCTCTTGTACTTGGCGAGCGGCAAAAATCATGTCCACTGTTCCTCTTCCGGCTCTGAATCCACATTGGCTTTCTGGGAGGTGGTGGCTTTGTTCAAGGTGTTTGTTGAGCCTGTTTAGCAGTAAGCGCGCTAGGATCTTGCCTGCTACGGAGAGTAGCGATATTCCTCGATGATTGTCGCATTCCTGACGATTGCCTTTTCTTTTTTATAGGTGAACGATTGAGGCGTCCTTTAGCTCCTGCGGAATTTTACCTTCAGCCCACATGTGACAGAAGAGTTCAGTGATCCTTCTGGTGAGGGATGGGCCAGCTGTCTTATATACCTCTGCTGGTATTGCATCAGCTCCTGGAGCTTTTCCTATAGATAGTGAACTGATTGCCCTGTCGACTTCCTCCTCAGTAATGACTTCATCCAACGCCAGGTTCAGTTCCACCTGCGGCATTCGCCGGATGGCCTCTTTATTTATGGACGATGGGAGGTTTAGTATTTTGCAGAAGTGGTCTGCCCATCTGTCTAGAATCTCAACCTTATCTGTTAGCAGTACCCCATCCGCACTGCGAACTGGAGTATTACTAGAGGGCTGCGGGCCGTAGAGAGCTTTCAGTGCCTCGTAAAACCGTTTGGTGTCATGACGCTCGGCGAACATCTCAATTTCGTCAGCTCTTTTGCTGAGCCAGAAGTCTTGCATCTCTCTAAGCCTGGTCTGGACAGCTTTGCGAGCAGTATTGAACGCAGCTTTTGCTGTCGGAGATGGTGTGTCCCTCTGGTATTCCCTGTGCGCTTCATGTTTTGCATCGAGAAGGCCCTGTATTTCCAGATCGTTCTCATCAAACCAGTCCTTATGCTTGCGCGTGATTGGGCCAATGTGTTTAACAGCTGTATCGTAGAGTGTGTTTCTCAATGATGCCCAGTTCTTTTCGATGTCGTTCTTTTCAAAACGAAGCCCAGACAGTCTACCCGCAAGCTCTTCCTGGAAGCCTCCTCTCGTGGGTTCGTATTTCAACTGAGAGACATTTAGCCTCCTCGATGGTTTCTTTCCCTTTGGGCGCATTTTGGGCTGGATCTTGAAGTTTAGCTTGGCAATGACAAGTCGATGGTCGGTCCAACATTCTGCACCACACATGCTCTTCGTTACCATAGCATCCGCTCGATCCCTACGTCTGATGATAATATAGTCAATGAGGTGCCAGTGGCGGGACCTTGGGTGCATCCATGTGGTTCTATTTCGGACAGGTTGTCGGAAAGCTGTGTTTGTAATGAGTAGTTCATTTGCGGCACATGTCCTCAGAAGTAGCAGTCCGTTACTATTGCATTTTCTGATACCATGTCTGCCAATGGTCCCCTCCCATGTTGTATGGTCTGTGCCAACCCTAGCGTTAAAATCACCGAGGATGACCAGTTTGTCAGATTTGGGGACTGCAGCGATGAGCGCCTCAAGGTCCTCATAAAACTTATCTTTTGTTTCCTGAGGATTTGTCATTGTGGGTGCGTATGCACTGATGAGTGTTGCATGGCGCCCTCCTATTAGGGGGAGACGCAGTGTAATCAGGCGGTCATTAATTCTTCTGGGCATGCTTGTGAGCTTGTCGACCATGTTGGTCTTGATGGCAAAGCCAACTCCAGCTTCACGGCGTTCTTCTTTGCTGCGGCCACTCCAGAAGAAAGTATAACCAGCGCCTTCTTCTGTGATCTGCCCTTCCTCTGCCAGTCGTGTCTCGCTCAGGGCAGCTATGCAGATGTTGTATCTAGCCAGTTCCCTGACGATCAGTGCTGTCCGTCGTTCGGGTCTGTTTGCTTTGGTGTTGTCCAGTAGCGTGCGGACATTCCATGTTGCAAGCGTGATGGGTAGTTTTCGTGATCGTTTTCTGCCTGTTCCGCCGCTGCAGTTTGGGGGCCCTGCCAGTTGCGAGCTGCTAGTCGTCAGGGTATGATCTGTAGGGTGATGTCGTGAGTTGCGCAAAATGTTCTAGGTAAGTGCTCTAGATCAACCTAATAATTGCTCTGGATCAACCTAATGGTTGCTCTGGATCAACCTAATGGGTGCTCTGGATCAACCTAATGGATGCTCTGAATCAACATAATGAGTGCTCTGGATCAACTTAATGAGTGCTCTGGATCCGCCTAATGAGGGCTCTGGATCAACCTAACCAGTGCTCTGGATCAAGCTAATGAGTGCTTTGGATAAACATAATGAGTTCTCTGGATCAACTTAATGAATGTTGTGGATCAACCTAATGAGGGCTCTGGATCAACGTAATGAGTGCTCTGGATCAATCTAATGAGTGCTCTGGATCAACCTAATGAGTGTTCTAGATAAACCTAATGAGTGCTCTGGATCAACCTAATGAGTGCTCTGGATCAACCTAATGAGTGTTCTAGATAAACCTAATGAGTGCTCTGCATCAACCTAATGAGTGCTCTGGGTCAATGTAATGGGTGCTATGGATCAACCTAATGGGTGCTCTGGATCAAACTAATGGAAGCTGGATTAACCTAGTAAATGCTCTGGATCAACCTATTGGGTGCTCTGAATCAAACTAACGGGTGCTCTGGATCAACCTAATGAGTGCTCTGGATCAACCTAATGATTGCTCTTGGTCAACCTAATGAGTGCTCTTGGTCAACATAATGAGTGCTCTGGATCAACCTAATGAGTGCTCTAGATCAACCTAATGTGTTCTGGATCAACCGAATGAATGCTCTGGATAAACTTAATGAGTGTTGTGGATCAACCTAATGAGTCCTCTGGATCAACGTAATGAGTGCACTGGATCAATCTAATGGGTGCTATGGATCAACCTAATGGGTGCTCTGGATCAACCTAATGGAAGCTGGATCAACCTAATGAGTGCTCTGGATCAACCTATTGGGTGCTCTGGATAAACCTAATAAGTGATCTGGATCAACGTAATGAGTGATACGAAAAAACCTAGTTAGTGCTCCGGATCAACCAAATAAGTGCTCTTGATCAACCTAATGAGCGCTACGGATCAATCTAATGAGTGCTCCGGATTAACCTTATGAGTGCTCCTTATCAACCTTATCAGTGCTCCTTATCAACCTTATCAGTGCTCCAGATCAACCTAAACAGTGCTCTGGGTCAACCCAATGAGTGCTCTGGATCAAACCTAATGAGTGCTCTGGATCGACCTAATGAGTGCTCTAGATCTACGTAATAAGTGCTCCTGATCAACCTAATGAGTGCTCCGGATAAACGTAATGAGTGCTCCAGATCAACCTAATCAGTGCTCTGAATAAACATAATGAGTGCTCTGCATTAGCCTAATGAGTGCTCTGAATCAACCTAATGAGTGCTCCGGATCAACATATTGAGTGCTCCGGATCAACCTAATGAGTACTCCTTATAAACCTAATCAGTGCTTTGGATCAATCTAATGAGTGCTCTGGTTCAACCTAAAGAGTGCTCTGGATCAACCTACTGCTCTTGATCAACCTAATAAGTGCTCCTGATCAACCTAATGAATACTCCGGATCAACCTAATGAGTGCTGAATAAACCTAGTGAGTGCTCCGGATCTACCTAAAGATTGCTCTTGATTAACCTAATGAGTGCTCTAGATCAACATAATGAGTGATCTGCATCAGCCTAATGATTGCTCTGTATTAACCTAATTAGTTATCTGGATGAATCTTATCAGTGCTCTAGATCAACCTAATGAGTGCTCTGGATCAACCTAATGAGTGCTATGGATTAACGTAATGAGTGCTCTGGGTCAACCTACTGAGTGCCCTGGATCAACTTAATAAGTGCTCCTGATTAACCTAATGAATACTCGAGATCAACCTAATAATTGCTCTGGATCAACCTAATAAGTGCTCTGGATCAACCTAATGAGTGCTGTCGGTCAACCTAATGAGTTCTCTTGATAAACCTAATGAGTGCTCTGGGTCAACCTAATGATTGCTCTGGATCAACCTAATGAATTCTCCGGAACAACCTAATGAGTGCTCCGTATTAACCTAATGAGTGCTCCTGATCAAGCTAATGAGTGCTCCAGATCAACATTATGAATGCTCCAGATCAACCTAAGGAGTGCTAGATCAACATAATAAGTGCTCCGGGTCAACCTAATGAGTGCTCCGCATCAACCTAAGGAGTGCTCTGGATCAGCTTAATGAGTGCTCTGGATCAACCTAATGAATGCTCTGGTTTAACCTAATGAGTGCTCTGGATCAACCAAATGAGTACTCTGGAACAACGTAATGAGTGCTTCGAAAAAACCTAGTTAGTGCTCCGGATCAACCAAATGAGTGCTCTCGATCAACCTAATGAATTCTCCGTATCAACCTAATGAGTGCTCTGGATTAACCTTATGAGTGCTCCTTATCAAACTTATCTGTGCTCTAGATCAACCAAATACGTGCTCTGGATCAACCTAATGAGTGCACTGGATCAACCTAATGAGTGCACTGGATCAACCTAATAAGTGCTCTTGATCAACCTAATGAATTCTCTGGGTCAACCTAATGAGTGCTCTGGATAAACCTAATGAGTGCTCTAGATCCACGTAATAAGTGCTCCTGATCAACCTAATGAGTGCTTCTGTTCAACCTAATGAGTGCTGCGGATCAACATAATAAGAGCTCTGGATCAACCTAATGAGTGCTCTAGATCAACGTAATGGGTGCTCTGGATCAACCTAATGAGTGCTCCAGATCAACCTAAATATTGCTCTGGATAAACGTAATGAGTGCTACGAAAAAAACCTAGTCAGTGCTCCGGATCAACCTAATGAGTGCTCTTGATCAACCTACTGAGTGCTCCGGATCAACCTAATTAGTGCTGCGCATCAATCTAATGAGCGCTCCGGATCAACCTAATGAGTGCTCTGGATCAACGTAATCAGTGCTCTGGATCAACCTAATGAGTGCTCTCGGTCAACCTAATGAGTTCTCTTGATCAACCTAATGAGTGCTCTGGGTCAACCTAATGATTGCTCTGAATCAACCTAATGAATTCTCCGGAACAACCTAATGAGTGCTCCGGATTAACCTTATGAGTGCTCCTTATCAACCTTAACTGTGCTCCAGATCAACCTAATAAGTGCTCTGGATCAACCTAATGAGTGCACTGAATCAACCTAATAAGTGCTCTTGATCAACCTAATGAGTGCTCTGGGTCAACCTAATGAGTGCTCTGGATCAAACTAATGAGTGCTCTGGATCAACCTAATGAGTGCTCTAGATCTACGTAATGAGTGCTCCTGATCAACCTAATGAGTGCTTCGGATCAACCTAATGAGTGCTCCATATCAACATAATAAGAGCTCTGGATCAACCTAATGAGTGCTCTAGATAAACGTAATGGGTGCTCTGGATCGACCTAATCAGTGCTCTGGATCAACCTAATAAGTGCTCTGGATGAACGTAATGAGTGCTTCGAAAAAACCTAGTCAGTGCTCTGGATCAACCTAATGAGTGCTCTTGATCAACCTAATGAGCGCTCCGGATCAACCTAATGAGTGCTCCGGATTAACCTTAGGAGTGCTCCTTATCAACCTTATCAGTGCTATAGATCAACCTAATGAGTGCATCAGCCTAATGAGTGCTCTGGATCAATGTAATGAGTGCTCTGGATCAACCTATTGAGTGCTCCGGATCAACCTAATGAGTGCTCCGCATCAACCTAATGAGCGCTCCGGATCAACCTAATGGATGCTCTGAATCAACCTAATGAGTGCTCTGGATAAACCTAATGAGTGCTCTGGATCAAGCTAATGAGTGCTTTGGATCAACATAATGAGTTCTCTGGATCAACTTAATGAGTGTTGTGGATCAACCTAATGAGTCCTCTGGATCTACATAATGAGTGCTCTGGATCAATCTAATGAGTGCTCTGGATCAACCTAATGAGTGTTCTAGATAAACCTAACGAGTGCTCTGGATCAACCTAATGAGTGCTCTGAATCAACCTAATGAGTGCTCTGCATCAACCTAATGAAAGCTCTGGATCAATCTAATGGGTGCTATGGATCAACCTAATGGGTGCTCTGGATCAACCTAATGGAAGCTGGATCAACCTAATTAGTGGTCTGGATCAACCTATTGGGTGCTCTGGATCAACCTAATGAGTGCTCCAGATCAACATATTGAGGGCTCCGGATCAACCTAATGAGTACTCCTTATAAACCTAATGGGTGCTTTAGATCAATCTAATGAGTGCTCTGGTTCAACCTAAAGAGTGCTCTGGATCAACCTACTGCTCTTGATCAACCTAATAAGTGCTCCTGATCAATCTAATGAATACTCCAAATCAACCTAATGAGTGCTGAATAAACCTAGTGAGTGCTCCGGATCTATCTAAAGATTGCTCTTGATTAACCTAATGAGTGCTCTGGATCAACTTAATGAGTGATCTGCATCAGCCTAATGATTGCTCTGTATTAACCTAAGTAGTGCTCTGGATCAGCCTAATGAGTGCTCTGGATCTACCTAATAAGTGCTCTGGATCAATCTAATGTGTGCTCTGGATCAATCTAAGTAGTGCTCTGGATCAGCCTAATGAGTTCTCTAGATCAACATAATGAGTGCTCCGGATCAACCTAATGAGTGCTCCACATCAACCTAATGACTGCGCCGGATCAACCTAATGAATGCTCTGGATCAACTTAATAAGTGCTCTGGATCAACCTACTGAGTGCTCTGGATCAACCTAATAAGTGCTCTGGATCAACCTAATGAGTGCTCTGGGTCAACTTAATGAGTGCTCTGGGTCAACCTAATGATTGCTCTGGATCAACCTAATGAATTCTCCAGAACAACCTAATGAGTGCTCCGGATTAACCTTATGAGTGCTCCTTATCAACCTTATCTGTGCTCCAGATCAACCTAATAAGTGCTCTAAATCAACATATTAAGTGCTTCTGATCAACCTAATGAATACTCCAGATCAACCTAATAAGTGCTCTGGATCAACCTAATGAGTGCTCCAGATCAACGTAATTATTGCTCTGGATCAACCTAATGAGTGCTCTTGATCAAACTAATGAGTGCTTTCGGTCAACCTAATGAGTGCTCTGGATCAACGTAATGGGTGCTCTGGATCAACCTAATGAGTGCTCCGAATCAACCTAATGAGTGATCCGTATAAACCTAATTAATGCTTCGGATCAACCTAATGAGTGCTCTGTATCAACCTAAGTATTGCATTGGATCAACCTAATGAGTGCTTCTAATCAAGCTAATGAGTGCTCCGGATCAACATTATGAGTGCTCCGCATCAACCTAACGAGTGCTCCGGATCAGCCTAATGCGTGCTCTGGATCAACCTAATGAATGCTCTGGTTTAACCTAATGAGTGCTATGGATCAGCCAAATGAGTACTCTGGATCAACGTAATGAGTGCTTCGAAAAAACCTAGTTAGTGCTCCGGATCAACCAAATGAGTGCTCTCGATCAACCTAATGAATTCTCCGTATCAACCTAATGAGTGCTCTGGATTAACCTTATGAGTGCTCCTTATCAAACTTATCTGTGCTCCAGATCAACCAAATAAGTGCTCTGGATCAACCTAATGAGTGGACTGGATCAACCTAATGAGTGCACTGGATTAACCTAAAAAGTTCTCCTGATCAACCTAATGATTGCTCTGGGTCAACCTAATGAGTGCTCTGGATCAACCTAATGAGTGCTCTAGATCCACGTAATGAGTGCTCCTGATCAACCTAATGAGTGCTTCGGTTCAACCTAATGAGTGCTGCGGATAAACATAATAAGAGCTCTGGATCAACCTAATGAATGCTCTAGATCAACGTAATGGGTGCTCTGGATCAACCTAATGAGTGCTCCAGATCAACCTAAATATTGCTCTGGATAAACGTAATGAGTGCTACGAAAAAAACCTAGTCAGTGCTCCGGATCAACCTAATGAGTGCTCTTGATCAACCTAATGAGTGCTCCGGATCAACCTTAGGAGTGCTCCTTATCAACCTTATCAGTGCTCCAGATCAACCTAATGAGTGCTCTGCATCAGCCTAATGAGTGCTCTGGATAAACCTAATGACTGCTCTAGATAAACCTACTGAGTGCTCCGGATCAACCTAATTAGTGCTGCGCATCAACCTAATGAGCGCTCCGGATCAACCTAATGAGTGCTCTGGATCAACGTAATCAGTGCTCTGGATCAACCTAATGAGTGCTCTCGGTCAACCTAATGAGTTCTCTTGATCAACCTAATGAGTGCTCTGGGTCAACCTAATGATTGCTCTGAATCAACCTAATGAATTCTCCGGAACAACCTAATGAGTGCTCCGGATTAACCTTATGAGTGCTCCTTATCAATCTTAACTGTGCTCCAGATCAACCTAATAAGTGCTCTGGATCAACCTAATGAGTGCACTGAATCAACCTAATAAGTGCTCTTGATCAACCTAATGAGTGCTCTGGGTCAACCTAATGAGTGCTCTGGATCAAACTAATGAGTGCTCTGGATCAACCTAATGAGTGCTCTAGATCTACGTAATGAGTGCTCCTGATCAACCTAATGAGTGCTTCGGATCAACCTAATGAGTGCTCCATATCAACATAATAAGAGCTCTGGATCAACCTAATGAGTGCTCTAGATAAACGTAATGGGTGCTCTGGATCGACCTAATTAGTGCTCTGGATCAACCTAATAAGTGCTCTGGATGAACGTAATGAGTGCTTCGAAAAAACCTAGTCAGTGCTCTGGATCAACCTAATGAGTGCTCTTGATCAACCTAATGAGCGCTCCGGATCAACCTAATGAGTGCTCCGGATTAACCTTAGGAGTGCTCCTTATCAACCTTATCAGTGCTATAGATCAACCTAATGAGTGCTCTGCATCAGCCTAATGAGTGCTCTGGATCAATGTAATGAGTGCTCTGGATCAACCTATTGAGTGCTCCGGATCAACCTAATGAGTGCTCCGCATCAACCTAATGAGCGCTCCGGATCAACCTAATGGATGCTCTGAATCAACCTAATGAGTGCTCTGGATAAACCTAATGAGTGCTCTGGATCAAGCTAATGAGTGCTTTGGATCAACATAATGAGTTCTCTGGATCAACTTAATGAGTGTTGTGGATCAACCTAATGAGTCCTCTGGATCTACATAATGAGTGCTCTGGATCAATCTAATGAGTGCTCTGGATCAACCTAATGAGTGTTCTAGATAAACCTAACGAGTGCTCTGGATCAACCTAATGAGTGCTCTGAATCAACCTAATGAGTGCTCTGCATCAACCTAATGAAAGCTCTGGATCAATCTAATGGGTGCTATGGATCAACCTAATGGGTGCTCTGGATCAACCTAATGGAAGCTGGATCAACCTAATTAGTGGTCTGGATCAACCTATTGGGTGCTCTGGATCAACCTAATGAGTGCTCCAGATCAACATATTGAGGGCTCCGGATCAACCTAATGAGTACTCCTTATAAACCTAATGGGTGCTTTAGATCAATCTAATGAGTGCTCTGGTTCAACCTAAAGAGTGCTCTGGATCAACCTACTGCTCTTGATCAACCTAATAAGTGCTCCTGATCAATCTAATGAATACTCCAAATCAACCTAATGAGTGCTGAATAAACCTAGTGAGTGCTCCGGATCTATCTAAAGATTGCTCTTGATTAACCTAATGAGTGCTCTGGATCAACTTAATGAGTGATCTGCATCAGCCTAATGATTGCTCTGTATTAACCTAGATAGTGCTCTGGATCAGCCTAATGAGTGCTCTGGATCTACCTAATAAGTGCTCTGGATCAATCTAATGTGTGCTCTGGATCAATCTAAGTAGTGCTCTGGATCAGCCTAATGAGTTCTCTAGATCAACATAATGAGTGCTCCGGATCAACCTAATGAGTGCTCCGCATCAACCTAATGACTGCGCCGGATCAACCTAATGAATGCTCTGGATCAACTTAATAAGTGCTCTGGATCAACCTACTGAGTGCTCTGGATCAACCTAATAAGTGCTCTGGATCAACCTAATGAGTGCTCTGGGTCAACTTAATGAGTGCTCTGGGTCAACCTAATGATTGCTCTGGATCAACCTAATGAATTCTCCAGAACAACCTAATGAGTGCTCCGGATTAACCTTATGAGTGCTCCTTATCAACCTTATCTGTGCTCCAGATCAACCTAATAAGTGCTCTAAATCAACATATTAAGTGCTTCTGATCAACCTAATGAATACTCCAGATCAACCTAATAAGTGCTCTGGATCAACCTAGTGTGCTCTGGAACAACCTAATGAGTGCTCTGGATCAACCTAATGAGTGCTCTTGATCAAACTAATGAGTGCTTTCGGTCAACCTAATGAGTGCTCTGGATCAACGTAATGGGTGCTCTGGATCAACCTAATGAGTGCTCCGAATCAACCTAATGAGTGATCCGTATAAACCTAATTAATGCTTCGGATCAACCTAATGAGTGCTCTGTATCAACCTAAGTATTGCATTGGATCAACCTAATGAGTGCTTCTAATCAAGCTAATGAGTGCTCCGGATCAACATTATGAGTGCTCCGCATCAACCTAACGAGTGCTCCGGATCAGCCTAATGCGTGCTCTGGATCAACCTAATGAATGCTCTGGTTTAACCTAATGAGTGCTATGGATCAGCCAAATGAGTACTCTGGATCAACGTAATGAGTGCTTCGAAAAAACCTAGTTAGTGCTCCGGATCAACCAAATGAGTGCTCTCGATCAACCTAATGAATTCTCCGTATCAACCTAATGAGTGCTCTGGATTAACCTAATGAGTGCACTGGATCAACCTAATGAGTGCACTGGATTAACCTAATAAGTTCTCCTGATCAACCTAATGATTGCTCTGGGTCAACCTAATGAGTGCTCTGGATCAACCTAATGAGTGCTCTAGATCCACGTAATGAGTGCTCCTGATCAACCTAATGAGTGCTTCGGTTCAACCTAATGAGTGCTGCGGATAAACATAATAAGAGCTCTGGATCAACCTAATGAATGCTCTAGATCAACGTAATGGGTGCTCTGGATCAACCTAATGAGTGCTCCAGATCAACGTAATTATTGCTCTGGATCAACGTAATCAGTGCTCTGGATCAACCTACTGAGTACTCTGGATCAACCTAATAAGTGCTCTGGATCAACCTAATAAGTGCTCTGCATCAGCCTAATGAGTGCTCTGAATCAACCGCATCAACATATTGAGTGCTCCGGATCAACCTAATGAGTGCTCCTTATCAACCTTATCAGTGCTCCAGATCAACCTAATGAGTGCTCTGCATCAGCCTAATCAGTGCTCTGGATAAACGTAATGAGTGCTCTGAATCAACCTACTGAGTGCTCTGGATCAACCTAATGAGTGCTCTGCATCAACCTAATGAGTGCTCTGGATCAACGTAATCAGTGCTCTGGATCAACCTACTGATTGCTCTGGATCAACCTAATAAGTGCTCTGGAACAACCTAATAAGTGCTCTGGAGCAACCTAATGAGTGCTCTGGATCAACCTAATGATTGCTCCTGATCAACCTAATGAATACTCCAGATCAACCTACTAATTGCTCTGGATCAACCTAATAAGTGCTCTGGATCAACCTAATGAGTGCTCTCAATCAACCTAATGAGTTCTCTGGATCAACCTAATGAGTGCTCTGGATCAACCTAATGAATTCTCCGGAAAAACCTAATGAGTGCTCATGATTAACCTTATGAGTGCTCCTTATCAACCTTAACTGTGCTCCAGATCAACCTAATAAGTGCTCTGGATCAACCTAATTGGGTGCACTGGATCAACCTAATAAGTGCTCTTGATCAACCTAATAAGTGCTCTGGGTCAACCTAATGAGTGCTCTGGATCAACCTAATGAGTGCTCTGGATCAACCTAATGAGTGCTCTAGATCTACGTAATGAGTGCTCCTGATCAACCTAATGAGTGCTTCGGATCAACCTAATGAGTGCTCCGGATCAACCTAATCAGTGCTCTGGATCAACCTATTAAGTGCTCTGGATGAACGTAATGAGTGCTCCGAAAATACCTAGTCAGTGCTCTGGATCAACCTAATGAGTGCTTTTGATCAACCTAATGAGCGCTCCGGATCAACCTAATGAGTGCTCCGTATTAACCTTAGGAGTGCTCCTTATCAACCTTATCAGTGCTCCAGATCAACCTAATGAGTGCTCTGCATCAGCCTAATGAGTGCTCTGGATCAACCTATTGAGTGCTCCGGATCAACCTAATGAGTGCTCCGCATCAACTTAATGAGCGCTCCGGATCAACCTAATGGATGCTCGGAATCAACCTGATGAGTGCTCTGGATAAACCTAATCAGTGCTCTGGATCAAGCTAATGAGTGCTTTGGATCAACATAATGAGTTCTCTGGATCAATGCGTCTTGTGCATAAACCTAATGAGTCCTCTGGATCTACGTAATGAGTGCTCTGGATCAATCTAATGAGTGCTCTGGATCAACCTAATGAGTGTTCTAGATAAACCCAATGAGTGCTCTGGATCAACCTAATGAGTGCTCTGAATCAACCTAATGAGTGCTCTGCATAACCTAATGAGTGCTCTGGATCAATCTAATGGGTGCTATGGATCAACCTAATGGGTGCTCTGGATCAACCTAATGGAAGCTGGATCAACCTAATGAGTGCACTGAATCAACCTATTGGGTGCTCTGGATCAACCTAATAAGTGATCTGGATCAACCTAATCAGTGCTCCGAATCAACCTAATGAGTGCTCTGGATCAACCTAATCAGTGCTCTGAATAAACATAATGAGCGCTCTGCATCAGCCTAATGAGTGCTCTGAATCAGGCTAATGAGTGCTCCGGATCAACATATTGAGGGCTCCGGATAAACCTAATGAGTACTCCTTATAAACCTAACTAGTGCTTTAGATCAATCTAATGAGTGCTCTGGTTCAACCTAAAGAGTGCTCTGGATCAACCTACCGCTCTTGATCAACCCAATAAGTGCTCCTGATCAACCTAATGAATACTCCGGATTAATCTAATGAGTGCTGAATAAACCTAGTGAGTGCTCCGGATCTACCTAAAGATTGCTCTTGATTAACCTAATGAGTGCTCTGGATCAACTTAATGAGTGATCTGCATCAGCCTAATGATTGCTCTGTATTAACCTAAGTAGTGCTCTGGATCAGCCTAATGAGTGCTCTAGATCAACATAATGAGTGCTTCGGATCAACCTAATGAGTGCTCCGGATCAACCTAATGAATGCTCTAAATAAACGTAATAAGTCTTTGGATAACCCTAATAAGTGCTCTGGATCAACCTAATGAGTGCTCTGGGTCAACTTAATGAGTGCTCTTGATCAACCTAATGAGTGCTCTGGATCAACCTAATAAGTGCTCTGGAACAACCTAATAAGTGCTCTGGAGCAACCTAATGAGTGCTCTGGATCAACCTAATGACTGCTCCTGATCAACCTAATGAATACTCCAGATCAACCTAATAATTGCTCCGGATCAACCTAACGAGTGCTCCGGATAAGCCTAACGAGTGCTCTGGATCAGCCAAATGAGTACTCTGGATCAACGTAATGAGGGCTTCGAAAAAACCTAGTTAGTGCTCCGGATCAACCAAATGAGTGCTCTCGATCAACCTAATGAATTCTCCGTATCAACCTAATGAGTGCTCTGGATTAACCTTATGAGTGCTCCTTATCAAACGTATCTGTGCTCCAGATCAACAAAATAAGTGCTCTGGATCAACCTAATGAGTGCACTGGATCAACCTAATGAGTGCTTCGGTTCAACCTAATGAGTGCTCTAGATCCACGTAATGAGTGCTCCTGATCAACCTAATGAGTGCTTCGGTTCAACCTAATGAGTGCTGCGGATAAACATAATAAGAGCTCTGGATCAACCTAATGAATGCTCTAGATCAACGTAATGGGTGCTCTGGATCAACCTAATGAGTGCTCCAGATCAACGTAATTATTGCTCTGGATCAACGTAATCAGTGCTCTGGATCAACCTACTGAGTACTCTGGATCAACCTAATAAGTGCTCTGGATCAACCTAATAAGTGCTCTGCATCAGCCTAATGAGTGCTCTGAATCAACCGCATCAACATATTGAGTGCTCCGGATCAACCTAATGAGTGCTCCTTATCAACCTTATCAGTGCTCCAGATCAACCTAATGAGTGCTCTGCATCAGCCTAATCAGTGCTCTGGATAAACGTAATGAGTGCTCTGAATCAACCTACTGAGTGCTCTGGATCAACCTAATGAGTGCTCTGCATCAACCTAATGAGTGCTCTGGATCAACGTAATCAGTGCTCTGGATCAACCTACTGATTGCTCTGGATCAACCTAATAAGTGCTCTGGAACAACCTAATAAGTGCTCTGGAGCAACCTAATGAGTGCTCTGGATCAACCTAATGATTGCTCCTGATCAACCTAATGAATACTCCAGATCAACCTACTAATTGCTCTGGATCAACCTAATAAGTGCTCTGGATCAACCTAATGAGTGCTCTCAATCAACCTAATGAGTTCTCTGGATCAACCTAATGAGTGCTCTGGATCAACCTAATGAATTCTCCGGAAAAACCTAATGAGTGCTCATGATTAACCTTATGAGTGCTCCTTATCAACCTTAACTGTGCTCCAGATCAACCTAATAAGTGCTCTGGATCAACCTAATGAGTGCACTGGATCAACCTAATAAGTGCTCTTGATCAACCTAATAAGTGCTCTGGGTCAACCTAATGAGTGCTCTGGATCAACCTAATGAGTGCTCTGGATCAACCTAATGAGTGCTCTAGATCTACGTAATGAGTGCTCCTGATCAACCTAATGAGTGCTTCGGATCAACCTAATGAGTGCTCCGGATCAACCTAATCAGTGCTCTGGATCAACCTATTAAGTGCTCTGGATGAACGTAATGAGTGCTCCGAAAATACCTAGTCAGTGCTCTGGATCAACCTAATGAGTGCTTTTGATCAACCTAATGAGCGCTCCGGATCAACCTAATGAGTGCTCCGTATTAACCTTAGGAGTGCTCCTTATCAACCTTATCAGTGCTCCAGATCAACCTAATGAGTGCTCTGCATCAGCCTAATGAGTGCTCTGGATCAACCTATTGAGTGCTCCGGATCAACCTAATGAGTGCTCCGCATCAACTTAATGAGCGCTCCGGATCAACCTAATGGATGCTCGGAATCAACCTGATGAGTGCTCTGGATAAACCTAATCAGTGCTCTGGATCAAGCTAATGAGTGCTTTGGATCAACATAATGAGTTCTCTGGATCAATGCGTCTTGTGCATAAACCTAATGAGTCCTCTGGATCTACGTAATGAGTGCTCTGGATCAATCTAATGAGTGCTCTGGATCAACCTAATGAGTGTTCTAGATAAACCCAATGAGTGCTCTGGATCAACCTAATGAGTGCTCTGAATCAACCTAATGAGTGCTCTGCATAACCTAATGAGTGCTCTGGATCAATCTAATGGGTGCTATGGATCAACCTAATGGGTGCTCTGGATCAACCTAATGGAAGCTGGATCAACCTAATGAGTGCACTGAATCAACCTATTGGGTGCTCTGGATCAACCTAATAAGTGATCTGGATCAACCTAATCAGTGCTCCGAATCAACCTAATGAGTGCTCTGGATCAACCTAATCAGTGCTCTGAATAAACATAATGAGCGCTCTGCATCAGCCTAATGAGTGCTCTGAATCAGGCTAATGAGTGCTCCGGATCAACATATTGAGGGCTCCGGATAAACCTAATGAGTACTCCTTATAAACCTAACTAGTGCTTTAGATCAATCTAATGAGTGCTCTGGTTCAACCTAAAGAGTGCTC